>JAEANM010010395.1:0-15820 GCA_017656035.1 Myanophis thanlyinensis
CCTGAGCCGGCTGGCTCAGGAATTCTGGGAGTTGAAGTCCACGAGTCATGAAGGAGCCGTAATTGCCCACCCCTGCTCTAGGGAATTTTGCCTGCCTACAGTTTCCCATTGATAGCTGAACATCCAAGGACTTTCCTCACATTCCAGGATCTCCATGAAGAGCAATGAAGACGAGCAATGCCACATGTGACTCACACAACTACATAAATGATGTAATCCATAGCATTTACATATGATACCACAACATACATTGTGCCTTCTAGATTAAGAAAGAAGCTCATCCTGTATCCCAAAGGGATGGATTTTTAAAAGCAGTGCAATTATAAATGCTACTACTGATGTCAAGTTTTCCCAATTTTATTGTGATTATATTGCAAATGTCTGATTTAATGTGTTAAATTTAATTGGGGAGAACCAGATAAATTTGGTATCTTTATGAATAAGTCCATTGAGTTTTGACATTTTTTTAGAAATGATTTGCTGCTTTTTTTCCCCCCACAGACAGACTCAACATCACCCAGCTAGTTATAGTGTGGTCTTGGGCGCAAAGCCAAGTTTTTTCCACTTCATTGCTTCAACTGCTAGGTTCAACTGGCTTTTATATTAATTTTACTTGCTATAAAATTTCAAATCGATCTTTTCTTTCCAACCTTGTTTGCATTTTACAGTAATATTTACTTGCAAATGTTCTGCATGCTAGAAGTATACAAAAATTGTTTTTCAGAGGCTCACACAAAAATGTATAAATATTTCTACATCTAATTAAGTTGCTAATTTCTTTTTAAATTATAATATTGCATTACTTGTACTCATCAATTCACTTTACAAAATAATTACACATTTAATGCTGGAAAAATTTGTGAATTTTTTCAGATATGTGTCCATATCATGTATTTCCTACTCAGAGGTCAATCATTTTTTTAAAAAAAATTAAAAATCATTTAATATATCTACTACTGTAGGTTACAACTGGACATGTGCACAGTAAAAGTAATAGCAACAGCAAAACTAGGGGACTCACTTTTTGGTTGCTGATGCATATATTTAACAGTTGGGGAGGCTGATAATGTGCAGTAGCTGATAATTTGCAATGAGCAGACCATGCAAAGACTACAACACAATGGGATTTTGAGTAAACTGAATGTTTTTAATGGTAGAAAGAGCATTTTACAACATACTATAGGTTTAGGGGACCTCAAAATAGCAGCAAATCAAGTTTAATATATCAAAGAATTATGGGAAAATATATTACTATGTATATGGGAGGGGTGGGATATGGGGAAAAAAATAAGACAAAATATAGATTTTAGAGTTGTGTAAAGCTTCAGGGCTGATTCCTAAAAGGTGTTTCTGAAAGTCTTGGTTTCATAATGCTGATATCATGTAACAAAAACAGTTTTTTTACTGTTGTAAATCTTGATATTTTATTGTTTCAGTAGTCTCTGTAAAACATTAATTGAAAAACATTGACATTTTGTTCTTAATTTATATTTTTTTGGAAATAGAAATATTCTCATAATTTATTACAAGCATAAAAATATTTGACTTTAAAGTTTATTGTAATAAAAATCTTCAAATTGCATCAAAGTAATTTGTACAATAAAGATTTCAGTCTGATTACTGTTATAGTCCCATATAGTATTTATACTACATATATACATTTATTTTTAAATTTTTGCTTCTCACCCCTATGAGTAGTGTGTGTCTTCCTCAGTCTTGGCTCCACTACTACAGGCCTGAGAGGTTAGAGTATTCTCTGCAGTATCTTAGCTGTTTCTAAAATAGATGTTCTTTAGTTCTGATGTAGTTCTTTCAAACTGTTGGAGCCATTCTCCCAGCTTATGAGTTAAGGCCCTGAGTGCTACCATCACCAGAAACACTTTAGCCTTTACTTTCCACAGCCTCTCTAGTTCCTCCTTCAGACCCTTGTACTTCTCCAGCTTCTCATATTCCTTTCCTGATGTTGCTGTCACCTGGGCCACAATATCTGATTGATTGGCTGGTACTTGTCTTTCTGGATACCCCACATGATCTTAGCCCTGGTATTTCTAACAACCTCCTATAGGATCTCCATCTGGACTTGGGAGGATCTAGCCCAGACATGGGCAAACTACGGCCTGCGGGCCACATCCAGCCCGTTGGGTTTTTTAATCCGGCCCGCCGAACTAGTTACAGCAGGAACCAGCCCAATGAAAAGCTAAGCATTATGTGCTCTGAAGTAAATTAACAACTCAGATGGTAAAATACTCGTTGATCACATTAGCAGTAGCTTATGTGTTTTATTTACAAATTTTATTTTTCTAGTTTCCTAAATTATTAAAATCTGGATTAAATCAGTTCTTACTTTGGATTCATGAAATGGCGCCATTGCATCGCATCCTATTCTGGCCCGGCCCCTCTGTCAAATTTTAGAAACCATTGTGGCCTGCAAGTCAAAAAGTTTGCCCACTCCTGATCTAGCCCATACACAAAGCCAGCTACTTGGTTTGCCTTTGTCACAGGTTCTAGTTTAAAGTATACCAAGTTAATGAGATCCAAAACACAAAAGAGCCAATACCATAACACAGGTCCTTAGACAACACACATGCACAAGCCTCACAATACTCATTACTTGCCAGAACTTCATTCACTCTTCCTCATTGCTACTATACTTCCTACTAAAACTCATCCAATTAGT
Source organism: Myanophis thanlyinensis (assembly GCA_017656035.1). Lineage (NCBI taxonomy): Eukaryota > Metazoa > Chordata > Lepidosauria > Squamata > Homalopsidae > Myanophis > Myanophis thanlyinensis. The sequence continues at coordinate 2,678 of JAEANM010010395.1, forward strand.
ACTCATTGTAAATCCTACTGTCAGAGAAAAGTATCTTTTAGCCATTTTAGGTGCTTCAGGCTGCTTTATCTTTACATACACACAACTCTCAGGGATACCACCAAACCCAGCTGTCTCTCAGCACAGCTTTTATAGCCAACATTGCTGTGCTGAGGACTTAAAGAGGCAGGAAGGACAACAGCAGCACAGGTGCTGGTTATTTTCTATACGGCCTACTCTCTCATAGCCATTCAGTATATACTGTTCTTGCCTGCATCATATACTCTGCCACTATGCCAGAAAGCAAGAGGCTTTCTTGCACTAAGGCACCAAGCTAGAAAACAAGAAGCTGTGAGTTCAAGTCCTGCCTTGGACATGAAAGCCAGCTGGGTGACCTTGGGTCAGTCAGTCTCTCTCAGCCCAACTCGCCTCACAGTATTGTTGTGGGGAAAATAGGAAGGTGGTATGTGGATATGTTTGCTGCCTTGAATTATTTCTAAAAAATAATAAAGGGGGGATATAAAATAAATATGCTGGATTGTCTCTGATGCCTCTTTGCATAATCTATACCTTGGGTCCTGTCTAGCATGATAGACACTTGCTTCAATGGATTTGGTGATTAGGGCCTGTTCTTATGCTGCTTTGATCAGTACCTAAGTGCTGTCAGTTATTCTCTCAGCAACTCATATTTGAGTGCCATATTACTGATGTAGACCTGGATGTTCTGAGTTTCATACAGGGCAATGGTTAGTAGCAGCTTGGGTTTTTTTTTCCTTACCTTAATCAGCACGGACCAGCTGTTTGGTGCACCTTCTCAAACTTCCTAGTCATCCAGGCTGCCTCTGCTGAGTGTAAATTATGTTTTTAGCAGCCATGCGGCAGCGCAATTAGCACCTATGCGCCCGCACTGAACCAGTTACAAAACCGGTTGGATTCCACCACTGATTGGACACTCACCAAACCCCACCCACCCTCTTTCCAACTGATGAGTTGATTTCCAGTGTTGTCTTTCAAGTCCCATTGAGTTCTTAAGGAAAGTTCTTAGTCACCTGTTATCTTTGTGTAGCATCAGGCATTCAGATCCATTGTAAGCTTTCCTGTAGTAAATCCATCATGTTCAGATTGGTCTGTCTAGACCAGTGGTGGTGAACCTTTTACTTACCGAGTGCCGAAAAGTATGCGCCTTGCGCATGCCATCCGCACTGGTGTGCCGTTGCTCCACATGCAGTGCATATGGAATTGCACCATCTGTGCATGCATGCAGATTTTGCACCTGCAATGTACATGTACTGTGTGCAGGCACTCAACGCACACATGAGCCACCACATGTGCATGTGCAGGAGAGTTCCAAAGATCAACTGATTGCCTGCTACAATCGCGCACATATCCAGCGGAGGCCTGAACACCAGCTGGGTCACTGCAATCATGCATGCATAATCGCATATGCAGACTCAGCTGGAGGTAAGTTGGCCGACAGCTTGTGTGCCCAGTAAGATGGCACTGCATGCCACCTGTGGCACCCGTGCCGTAGGTTCGCCATCACGGATCTAGATTGTGAGTCTTGGACAACTGTTGTATCTCACTTGATATACTTGGCAACTGGTATTTTGATCCTCTAGTGTTTTTCCCAGTGCCTTCTGAGCTACAATATATTCATGTGCTGATCCATATGGTAATACAGCTTGGTGTCTATTATGGTTGATAGCACTTTCTATGGTGTGTGTGGGTGTGTGTGTATACATAAACTTATACATCTCTCTCCCCCCCCCCCTTACAAATAAATGTGAAGAACATGTTCTGAAGCCTGATTTCTGAGATTTCTCAAGAACTTAATTGTAAGAAAAAATAAGTTGAATTAATTTAAAAATAATATCCTTGCTACCAAGAGAGAACTGTTGATTATTTTCACCTTAAAACTGAATTTTGAATTTAAAAAGAACCCTGAAATGGCCATATATAGTTTTATTACTACCTTAAATCTACATTAATTAAAAATGTGGTTTGTGCAGAAGATTTAGGCTGCCTATTTGTACAGCTTTAATGTACAAAGAGAAGAGATTGTTGTTTCCTATTAAACATAAAGGTAGTAGCATGATTTAATTATGGTTTATTGAATAAATATTGGCTCAGTCTGTGAAACATGTTAAGGTGTAAAACAAAGCATAGGCACTGGGTTTTCATTGCCATTATGGCAAAATACAAGGAATAGCACTACATTTGTTTTAAGCTGAAATGTCACACAGGTTTGTGTACTTTTAGTAAGGATTCTTAAATGCATTCCTTAACCTTGTTTTCCTGATACACTAACATTGGAAATATACCGTAAGTGCTTTGTGCAAACTGTAAATCAGCTAAATGACCCAGTCAGCTAATCCTGAGGGAGTAAGGAAACCAACTCATTGAATCAGTTATATCATTCCAGCTGCTTCCCAGGATAGTCATTCATCCATGAACATGGAGGAGGTGCGTGAGCAAGTGAGAAATCTTGCATCATGATACAAAACACATGGTATCTGCATGAGCTGCAATCTCAGTTTGATACAGATACCCATATATGTTCACAGAGAAGGCAAGGATGGGCAAAGTGTATGCCACCCAGAGTCACTTTCTTGTGAGATTGGGAGCTATACAAGTGTGATCGACAAATAAATAATGACGTTTGCATCAGAATATAAATCACATGATTTACATTTTTATCTGATATCAAGAAGCAATTACAAAAGAATGGTTTCTGTTACGATGTTTTGCCATTTTTGTGCCATCACTATCTGTACCAGATGCCCAGGTGGATCCATTCTTTAATTGAGAGACAAAGTGCTAGAATAGCCTTATGAACATTTTATCATCACATGTCAATAAGTTTTTAAATAAAATATTCGTTTTCATATTTTAATTTCTTTTTAAAATGCTACTTAAAAGATCTGAGATAATCATACTGTGTTTGTATTTACAATATACTAAATCAGAATGCAGTCTGTTTGGTTTCTTCTTAACATCTTTATTGAAGATATATATAATGATATAACATTATTTATTGACAAACCTCAACTAGTTGGATTTGCCTACTACCCTAAGCAAATGCCAATCAAACCATGTTCTCATTTAGCATACTGTCTGCACAATTGTCTGTGTATCAGTCTTTCCCAACCTGCTGGCTCCAAACATAACTGCCATAACATGTATGTTTCCTAAGAATTATAGTTCTAACATGTTTAGAATTCTTACTGTTATTATTATTATAATATTTTATTTATTTATTAGATTTATATTGCCATCTATTCACCCATTAATTTACTATTATTAGATTCTGAATGATTTACTCCCACTTAAGTATTTAAAAGATTACACTTTTAATTAGCACTTGCTTTTATGACCTAATACAAAAATACTAATCTTCTATCCTTTTCTTTCCAAAGTCTATTATAGCAGCATGAAAAACTTTTGAAGTCCAACACAAAAAACAAAAGACTATATGCAATATCTTTCGATAGTAAGATCAGTAGAATACTCATTGATCTCTACATGATCCTAAAATTAATTTTAAGACAATTTAATTAAAAACAATAAATGAGTAAAATACCATAAGATTATTAAATTTTATAAGATAGTGTTTCTATCTAAAGTTTTGAAATTTGGAATAAAAATAGTGAAATATTATTAGATTTCCGGCACAAACACCAAAATCTCACACAATTTGATAAGCTGAGCTTTTGGCCATTTATATTTTTGTGTTGGTGTGGTATCCCCAAAGTGATCACTTGATCACTTGTTATATTCTCACAAACTGAGAATCATTTATGGAGGGCAGAAAAAATGAATGCCATGTGAAAGAAGCAAAGGAATTACTGTGTTTTCACTGCAACAATTGGTGTCAAAAGAGGGTCATATTTGCCTTACCCTCTTCATACCTCATCTAAAAGCAGATATTTATTTAGAAATGCACCATATCCAAATTTATTTACATTACATGGTATGTTCCTAAGACATGGTTGCTCCACATATATCTGAGTGATTGGTTCAGACCTAATTTTGTCTGCTTTACTCTTTAGCAATATGTGTCATTTGGTTTTCAGAGTGAATAGACTGTCAGGCAGCCTAGCTATAAGTTGCCTCTTCATTAGCTGTTACAGCAACTAAAGTGGCACCTTATTGTAATAAGGAAGCAGAGATGTGCAGCAGTTCAAAGCTGTAAGGAAATTAATTTCTCTCTTGATGCCTAGACAATGTGTTAATTAACTTATCAACTGAGAATATTAGGAGCCTTGTTTATTCCTGAAAATATTGCTGCTGCCATTCATACTATATCTCAAAAAAGTGCTGTTTTCTTGATTAAGGCCTTTTTATCTAGTTCTGCAAGCATTTGCAGTTAAATCAGGCGTCTGACTAGACATGCATCATACTTGGTACCTTAGAAAACTAGGATTTTGGCAAAGGAACAGAGAATGGAAATATACAGTCCTATATATGCTTGATCAGACCCTTATAAGAATAGGTATAATCTCAAATTAAAGTATCTTTTGTGTCTTAGGTCCGTGAGGTAATGAATTGGACTTCATGAGGCACTTTTGATTCTTTGAATTTGAGAGCCCTGCATTATAGCTAGTGTTTTTGTAAATAACTGATTTAGTTTTTTAGTAGCAGTCCCGAACTTCTTGCTTCATCTCCTTCGTCGAGGAGTGGTCCTAAATTTAACTGCATCTTGGCAATTTAGAACAGAATAGAAACTTAATTGATTTATCATTTAACCATATCAGTATAAAACCAGTACAAATATATAAGTAGATCCAAAGAAAACAATAGTATGTCCTCTTCAAAATGGTCTTTAATATAAAGAGTGAGGTCTTACTAGTGTTATACAGATTTATTCACCACAAAAATTAAGACAGTTTCTCCTGGCTGTGCCAGTATGTGTTAGTTTTTAAATAAGAATGTAAGTATGCACCCTTTTCTGCAGAGTAAAGTCAAATGCCCAATGTCTTTAAAGACTGGTGCTCCACAAACACACATTTTTTCTTCAAATGGCACTCCATGAAACTTCCTGCATCTTATTATGAAGTCTAGTTGTTCAAACTGAGCTCTAGCTCTTCCAAGATGTTGAGTCATATACTGTAAATTAAATACTTTTCTAACTGGGAGGCTAGTCTGTATTCTGCCAGCCACTTCAAGGACTTAATATGTTTAAGTACTACAATATCATCTTGGGTAGTCACATCAATGACTTTTTGTTTAAGAGTTTTCTAGTTCTTCAGATCTGGATTTGCTTGAGAAATGTGGAAAATCCACATTGCGAGATGGTGTTTGAAAGTTGGGTGGCCCAAACACAAAGAGGCATGTTATGCAACTGCTCTTTGAAGCACAACATGGATAATCAATTGAGTCTAGGCAATTTATAAAGGTGGTGATTAGAAAGAAATCAGGATTAGAAACAGCACAAGAACTGAAGACATACTAGCAGTAGTGGATTTGCTAGAAGAGTTCTATTCAATTATATTGTATATCCTTGTTATATGCAACTCTATACATTTATCTGGAAAATAATATTTTAGGAGGATTACATGTAAATAACACAGTAACACAATAGCTTTTGTGCAGGACTTGGCCATAATTTGTCCTGAGATGTTTCCTGTATAATACAGTTGGTTGCCAAGGGATTGTTTTAATATTTGCTATCTTCTTCCTAATGAATGAGCAGAAACCTCTTTGAATTATATATAAATGCAATTTTTACCACCAATTTTAGATATCCTGTAAAATAACTGCTCAGTTATTGTGTCCAGGTGATAATGTTTAACCTGTTTAGTCCCACTGATCTGAAATTTAGTAGCAATTTGCTTTCTATTTGCAGTGCTCAAGAACTACAAATTCACTTGCAGTAATATAAATCCCTTTATCCGAGCTACTGAATAAAATCAATTACAATATAATTGTTTATGTTTCTCTTCTCTACTGGTACGGTTCATCAAAATCTTTCATAATGAGAAAAAAATAAGATGTACATATTTTTTGTATCTCTGGGACACAGTAAGCATGTCACAATTGCTACCTGATTACCGGAAGTGAAATTGGATTCAAATAGTGGGTTCACAGAAGTGTAAATAAACCATATTAGCAATATAACAGTTGCATTCTGAACTTGTGTAAGAAATACAGTAGCTACAGTATTTGTAGTTAGTGTTTATGATTTTTATTATTTTTGTTGAATATAAATGGTAAATTATAAGCTATGATTTACAAACCAATGGTTAAGTTCTATCAAGACTGTTAAATTCGCGGGTTCGGAATTAAATGAAGACGCAAGGTCAGACTAGATGATCACTAGGGCTCCCTTTATTTCGCTTGGTAAAAAGATACTCGGCTGCAGGTGGACCGCTCTTTTATACTTTCGCGCGGCTCTGCCTGCAACCAATCAGATTGAACTAACCTTTCCACCAATCAGGTGTTGTCCTTCCAGCAGCCAATCAGCTGCCGGCAGTCAGCGCAGCACGGGCGGACCAGAGGGAAAACTCCGCCGTGCCTGCGCAGACACAACAAAGACTGTAAACCAAAACAATATTATGGCTTTAGTACAGTGTATTAAGCCAGCAAGCAAGTAGCTGTAATTATCAAACTGACAAGGTCTCTTTGACAATGGTCTTTTGTATATTTCCAACAACTTGATGCCAAACAAAAAAATTAGATAAATATTTTTTTTCTTCCAAGAAAAGAGACTATGGGAAAAACATGGCCTTAAATTTTCAGTGGCATGTATTTATTAGAAACTCACAAGATCCACCTAAAAAAAAAAAATCAGGGGGAAAAATCTTATAATCTAGACATAGAATTTTGACAGTTTGCTACCAGACTGTGAGAGAAATAATGTAGCACAATAAAGAGTTGAAGACAAGAGCACTTGACAATATATTATTGTGATATGATGATTTGCCAAATTGTCTGTGATGCTTCATCTTTTGATAATTTTTCTTCTGTTTTTAACATGGCACATCATCATAGCAGAGTTGTTTTGAATTGGACACCCTTACAAATTCAATATACTGAAGTTCTAGCTTAGCATTAGAATGTAGGAAAATTACATAAAATCAATTAATTAACTGATTCTGAAGCATGAATACCTTTGAATATATTTCTATGGGCCTATGCTGAATTTCTCATAAGATAATATGCTGATGAAAAAATAGTGAGCTGGATCCTTTCTTTTTTGTTTAAAAAATCACTTTTAAAGATACATAGATTCAAAATAAGAAAAAGAAAGACAATTTGTGCAAAACCCAATCAATGAAACAAAACATTTAGAGGTGACATATCTGGTTTATGAAAAAATTGCCAGAAAGTTTTCCTCTTATTTTTATTCCTTAGTAAAGTATTAAAATAATAAGAAACAAATGCTTTCTTAAATTCACTAAATGAAAATATGAGCCAAAATTTTGTGACACTGAAAATCTCTGTTACTGAGATTATACATTGCAATAAACCATCATTTGGCTTGCTTCATTTCCATTTGGCAAAACATTGTGAAACCCTATTTCAGATATTAAATCTGTTTTTTCCCCTTCATGTGAATGCTTATACTCCATATTTCTATCCTATCTAGCCTGGCTTTTTAAATACAGTTGATATTTTTACAATGTTATAATATGTTTTCTCATACCAGAGCAGTTCTCATTTCCAGTTAAAACCATTAGAAATTTAAATTCTGGTTTCAGTTCCTATTACCGATATCTGAAAAGTCTGTTCTTCCAGACTGTGTCATACATACAAGTTGGGAAAAAAATGAATGTAATAGAGAAGCTAAGAGGAACAACCACTAATAAGGCCAAATCTTTTCTTATTGCTTATTTACAGCATAGTTACATTAACAGACCATGGTTAAATATTAAAACTCTGGTTTCATTGATTGGGCAGAGGACTATTGGTTATTGGCTGATTTGAATATGCAGTGAAAAAAATTTTTTAAGTTACTCTTGGAATTATTGGCTCAGAAGGATGACAAATGTTTTAAATATCTTAAATAATAGCAATAGGAAACAAGCCATCAAAAGTAAATCATTAAATAGGAATAGAAATAAACAAACATCACCTGTATAGAATTGATATAAATTATTCTAAGTAGCAACAGTGCTTTTCAACTGAAAATTCATGAAGTGCACAAGGTGTCCCCTAGCATCTGGTGGTACAACATTATGTGACTTCTGTTATCATTGTCTCTAGACTGACAATGCTGTGAGCTATAGTAATTGATGCTAATTTATAATATACTGTAAGAAGACCCATATTGAGAACATTACGGGTATGAAAGAGTTCTGGGAAAGCATATGAAAACATAATTTTGTGCATTATTTAGGGAGAAATTACCATTATAATTTCCACAGTGTGACAATCAGTTTTGTTAACATACAATTCTGCGGAATAGATTTTACAATTAATATTTCAGGGAAAACATACCACAGTTATTGTGATTGCTTCTGTGCATCTGCCACAGTGGGAAAGATGTATTCATGGCATTAAAAAATTAAATAGAAAAATACATGAATTTTTGGAGGGAGGGGGAGAGCCATTCCTTCACTTGAAGCACGTTAAGAATGCTGAATGCTATCAAGTTCTATGCCGTGAGTCCTCAAACTATGGCCCGCGGGACACATGCGGCCCGCGGAGCGTATTTACCCAGCCCACCGGGAGGTAGCACCTCACAAAGCATCATGGGTTGAAGCAAATGCAAATGAGCATGGCCTTATTACGGGGATGCCATCTCTCTTCCTTTCCGGACAGCAGAGCTTGGAGGAGGCGGGGTGGGGGCCAAAGGGGTGGGTGGGGCGAGGCTGGAGAGCGGCGCTGTCATTGGCGGAGCAAATTGGTCTGCAGTTCAAGCTGCAAATGCTCCTTTTGCCCAGCGCCCCTCTGGCTCTTGGGAACTGTGCTGGGGTCCTCCATGCCTGGGGCTCCTTGCGGGGAGTCTGCTACGTGTGTGTGTGTGTGTGTGCGGGGGAGAGAAAGACACAGGGAGGGGAGCGCCCATCTTCCTTTCCCCCATCTCCCCCCCCAGTCCCAAACTCCTTTCCCAGAAAAAAAAATCTTCCTTTTCCAGCGTTTCAGCCGGCCTGGCTTAGAAACTGGTCATCTGGTCTCTGGTTTCTAATCCAACTCTTCAACTCTTTTACTGGGGCAGAAGCGATGGGCAGAGCCCGGTGGGGGCGGGAGAGCTCGGGGAATGGAAGCAGTAAAAGAAAAAAGAGAGGGGTGAGAGAGAACGGAAGTCCCTGGGAAGGGAAGGGGTAGGAGGTGTTATTAAACAGTGGGCGAAGGAAGGAATTGTAACAGCAACAAGTTTATTTCAAGGATTAACAAGAAGGAGAATCCAGCAGCAACGGTCTCGGCGGCTCTCCTTACATAGAGCTGTCAAACGCCCCCTTCACTTTCCCGCCAAACAAAGCTGAGTATCCGACCAAAGGCCGCCTTTGCCGGTTTCCCTCCTGCATCAGATATGTAACAGAAGGAAAAGAGAAAAGGATCCAATCAGAAGACAAGATTATTCAAGATACTCTGGCTCCTGAGCACGGCGGTCGGTCGGGTCCTTGGTGCCGGGGGCTGCAGGACTGAGCACCGCCAAGGGAAAGAGCGCGGCTCCTTTGGGAGTCTCCCGGGGCGGAAGGGAGCGGGGTCCGAGCCTGAGGCTGCCCAAACACGTGGCCGTCCCCTTCAGATCATCGTCCACCACCAGTGCTTGGACCCTGCTCCCTTCCTACCCGGGAGACCAGCGAAGGAACCGAGCTCTTTCCCTCAGCGGTGCTCACTCCTGCAATTCGCTCTGCCAATGTCAGCACCGCTCTCCAGCCTCGCCCCACCCACCCCTTTGGCCCCCACCGTACCTCCTCCGAGCTCTGCTGTCCGGAAAGGAAGAGAGATGGCATCCCAGTAATAAGGCCACGCTCATTTGCATTTGCTTCAACCCATGATGCTTTGCGAGGCGAAAAGTTTGCGATTCTGCCGCAATGGATACACCATTTGGCTTTGTGCGAAAGTCCCGGTTGTGAGACCAGCGGGAATGCTCGGAAAAGTATTTCCATTAACCCAGAGACATGTGTCTATGGGTGATCGCACGGCATGCCATAACCTCAGTATCCAGCGCCGCCATAGGGATGAATGTCAATGGATAAGCTTTATATTGGCTTAGCCTTAGGAAATAGGAGGAGGAGCGGGGACTATAGTCCAGCCCTCCAGCGGTCTGAGGGACCGTGAACTGGCCCCCTGTTTAAAAAGTTTGAGGACCCCTGTTCTATGCAAATGTACTTTCTTTTTAACACTGCATTCCTTCTTCTTCTTTATAACTTGAAACCAATTGATTTATGCCAGGATATAAGAAACTATAGCCTCTGCTTGATATGTGGTTCTGAAATCATTTTGGTAACAAAGATGGTGTGGGCCTATTTATTAAATAATATAATCTGTGAGACTTTCCTGACCCTTCTCTTTGAAACAGTAATCCACCTCTGTCCCATCTCTGTGATCCATATCCCCTCAAACTACCTGTCAAGTTTGCTCTGAAGATCTGACTCTTTCCAAAGTCACTAGACGGACATATATACTTATAAGTAAGGCTGAGCTGGGTTGTAAATTGTGATGGTTTTCTTCCTTGATATGGCCATTCTATTCCAACTTACAAAACTTATAATATTACTTTTAATCTTTATTAACTACCCAGAGTTGCACAAAAGTAGGCAGCCACAAAAAATTAGCACCATTGACATTTATTGCTGGGAAATTGTGACCTTGTTTGTATTGTTGTATGCCACCCAGAGTTGAATTTCTCTGAGGTGCGTACCAATTGAAATAGTTAAATAAATAAATGAAGTGGTCACTCAGTCTTATTGTGTTTTGATCCTTCCTGTTTATTTGAACTGTGGAAATCTTATCCTGACAGTATACTGATAGCAAAAATGTAAGAGAGAACAATATATATCAACATGATACTCACAGAGGAATGCAAATGTGATTAATAAATAAGATTGTTTAGAAAAAGGCAAGCTGGTCTTAGTAGCCTTTCAGTCTTGAGGGGTTAGGCAAAAAAGATAATTTTATTATCAGTGCAATTCCTTTCAAAAATAAAGTCAGATTCTTGACTAGGGTTGTGCCACTTGCTCCCATTAGTGTGGGCTGCTTAACATGTCATGTATTTTTTATTCCAAAAATATCTATTTGTAAACTAACATGACATAGAGCAGAATCAAAATTTAATATTGCTGTGACTGCCTTTTGCTTCATTATTACCTTCTCAGAAAATCTCTGAGGCATGAATATCTTTGCAAATGTGCACTGTTGCTTGGTAGTTTATTTTTTATATTAGGATATTGAGGCTCATATTTCAAGTGCTGCTCTTTAAATATTCCACCCAATACCAGTGCAAATCATAAATATCAAATCTGAAAATCCAGCCATGACAAAACAAACCCATAAATGGAATAAAGTCATGGCAACTTTCCTTGTTGATATCCCTTATATGCAATAAAATATAGTAAAAAGGAAAGCTGTAGCGCATGTTTCCCTTCTCCCCTCCCCCACAACTGTTTTCCTGGATAAGAAGACATTCATAACCTCTTATGCCAGTGACAATACAATCTAAGGAAAGTTGGGCAGGTTTGATCACATTAAAATCATTTGTAATTGTACATAAACTCCAAATCTTATACTTCCTTAGAAATAAAGAACCACTGAAAATTGCAATGTTTAGGGCATGTACCTCCCAGGGACATAAATGGATTTTAAGTTTTCTTTGTTTCTTTGGAAGACTCCCAATTTGTGCAATTTTATTAAAAATAATTTGGTGGTTTTTTTAAGAGATGGTATGGTGTGTGGGTATAGGGGTGGTGGTGGAATTGTGCTCATTTCAAATTGCAAGTTCCTGCTTGAACTTTTGAGACAGTACTGAAATAGAAATAATGAGTATAGTCAGTTCTTAATTTAACATTTTATATGTGTTGGAGGTGTTTGTTAAAGACATATGCCTGTTAATGACAGAATTTGCTGAGTCCAAAAACAGGGCTCAAGCTGCAGCTGAGGACTAGAGGTAGCATAGACCGAGGCAGCACAGGCTGAGGTGTTTGTATGTCATGACTGCCATCAAAGGCAATTCAACGGCAGGGCCATGAGGCTTAGTCTGGATACACCTGGCAAAGCTGCCTGCTAAAGGCAATCTTCACAGCTGAGAGGCCAGGTAGTGGCTTAGGATCAGAATTTAGGAACACTGGAGCCTTTAAAACTGGCATTGTCTCACTTGAAACAAAAACAAAATTCAGTTTTAACAGAGGCTATCAACATAGTATGTTTACTCCACCTTCATTCTTAGAGAGATGTGACACATCATGCCACATGAACAAGGTGTTATATGACTTTCGCCCCCTTTCATGGAGGGGGAGAGAAACTGAAGGAGGGAAAATATGTCATTCTCCATATGGCCATCCTAATAATTCAATATTGAATTGCGGCTTCCTGTCCATTTTTGTAATAGATTGGTTTTAATCCAATTCACCGCCCACCCTTTTGTGTACTAACATTTGTAGTATTTGTGTCATTTCTACTCTTCAACATATCACAGTCTCTAAAATACTCCTTCCAGGATTTTTTTGCTTCAGTTTCCATCCAAATCATTTCATTGGTTTTAATTCCACTGCAGGGAGTTTTTTCTTTAGCCTTTGTCACCCTTCTAAAACTATTTATTTCTATTAAAATGATACTGACTTTTGGAAAAAAAAATGACTTTTTTCCAGTGTATTTTTTTTAGTAAATTTTAATCTTAACTGTTACTTGTTTTCATTGATTCTATTCTTTATATCTTTTTTCTCTTTATATGTACAATAAATATTTCCATTTTCCTTCTATTTGCAGTATAATTTCTCTTCTATGCATAGATTTTCTTCCACTCTACCATACTACCAATCATCCTTTTTCATACCACCAGTTAGCATGGCTTGGGACCCAGGTACTTACGGGACCGCCTGTTGCCTCCATCAGCCTCTAGCCGACTGGTGCGTTCCCACAGGGTTGGCCTCCTCGGGGTGCCATCTTCTGGATGATGCCGTCTGACAACCCTGAGGGTGCAGGCCTTCTCTGTGGCAGCACCCACCCTATGGAATGAACTTCCCCTGGAGATTCGTACTATTGCGGATCTTCGGGGTT
>JAEANM010010396.1:0-15819 GCA_017656035.1 Myanophis thanlyinensis
AAAGGGAAGGTTGGAGACCGGCCGATAACTAGATAACAAAGCTGGGTCCAGGGATGGCTTCTTGAGGAGGGGCCTCATCACCATCCCCTTCAGGGCAACTGGCAGAGACCCAGAAGCTCAGAAATCATCAAGGAACCCACAGTTCAACAGTTAACTGAAAATTTTCTCTTCTATCACTAAACACCTTTTGGTTAGAGGGACTCAGAGCCTGCTTTATATGAGATGGTTCCAGTGGATTTCTTTTTAAATTTTGTTATGATTTATGTAAATAAAGAATGTAGAATTATGATGGTTGAGTATTTGATCCTTCATACATCAGAAAAATTCAAAGCTAAAGTATAAACAAATAAAAATAGATTTGAAAAAAGAAAAGGCTCAGGACAGAAAAAGAATGAAAGTATAAGAAAGAAAAAGGAAAAGAAGGAAAACCGAAAAAGAATGACTTCCAACTTTCCTTGGTACAGATATAAGTAAAAAAAAAATCAAATTCTTACTCTAAGATTAGATTTGTCTACATTATTTCCATAATCCCTTATTTAATCATCAAGGTCCAGATCAACTTTTAATTTCAGTTTCTCACAAAAAGTCCATTAATGGTTCATATCACTTTATTCACTATTTGTTAATGAAACCACAACTGATTTATTTAATTGCACCAAATTCTAAATAACACAGGAATGGAAAATCCTAAACTCTAATGTAAACCCATACTTCTCAACTTTGGCAACTTTAAGGTACATGGACTTCAGTTCCCAGAATTCCCAAGGCAGCATGAAGTTCGCCCAACTTAAACTTGCCAAGGCTGAAAAACACTGAGTCAGTGTTGGAGCCATCTTTGACTCTTCAGGGCTGCCACAGTAGAGGAGCAGGCTGTGAGAATGGGAGGAGAGCTTGGTGTGGAGAGATAGTCATAACAACATTCTTTTCCCATGAGACCAAGGACTCCCTATCAGTAGCTGTGGGGTGTGGTTGAACTTTTGTGATTGTTAGGACAGTTACCTGATTGGTAACTGCAATGTAATGTGGAAGTGCCGGGTAGGGGGTAGGTCTGTGGTTGGGTATGGGGTTGCTGTGGGCAGGAGGAAAATGTGAGAGTTCAGATTCCAGTTTTTCCCAGATGTGCCAATATGACACTTACTTTGGAATATATCATTTCAGAATTCTGGGTTTTGCGGAGGAGTTAGTTGGAACCCTGACACACTGATCTATAGATAGGGATTTTTCTATTCCTTTTTTACTGGTTCCTACTTACTTATGAGCAATCATAATTCAAACTCACCCCACAGTAATGATAATGCAAAATCCTTATTCCTAACCCCAGAGGGCTCATGTACCACCCTGGAAGCCAAAATGGGGCACGGGGGGCATATGATGTCCCTGTGCCCCATTTTGGGCTTGGATGGCCTCTTGCACTAATCTGGAAGCCAAAACGGGGCACAGGAGAACTCCTGTGGGGAGGGAAGGGGAACGGTAGGACAGGGTGGGGTCATTCAGAGGTGAGATTAGCTGCTTCTCCAAACTGAGCAAAAAATTAACAACTGGTTCACTTGAACCAGTGCAAACTGTCTGAATCCCACCTCTGGACCAGTGACATATCGGAAGGGAAATATTTGCTCTTTTAATTAGGGGAAAAAATGTGGGAACATTTAGAGTTGGTTTTCACTAGCTGTGCCGATATGATGTATCCAATAAACATGTTCTTTAAGGAATTTACCTGCCTCAGGATCTGCTTTTGGTCAATGTATTACTTGGAACTCTGACAAAAGGCTTCCACCCAATCTGTCAAATATCTGCAGATATATAGAAGAATAATTTTCAAGTATATATGTAATAATCCAGCAGTGATTTACTCTTAAAGTGCTCTTCCCAACTGTTTTCTGTGCTTTTGTCTACTTTTGGAAGTTAGGGAATTTATTTCACAGTTAAGACTGAGAAAGCATCAGGAGAAGATTTTTATCCCTACCCCACAAATTATTAAAAGAGGGTTAATGACCTTTACGGCATGAGGCTTTACTTATGCATAGTGACAAATTAGTATGCTTTCTGTCAGACTGGAACCAAGCCATCATTATCTTTTTTGTATAAAAATAAAGGAAACAAATAGGATCCAACTGTAGATCCATTAGCCTGTTTAATGCAATAAACAAGCTGTATGTACAATGTCTCTATTTAAAATTATTAGCAGACTCAAATTATGCCACTTCAGTCACATTATGTGCACATTCAGTTCCCTGGAGAAGTTCCTTAGTAAACAAGAGCCTGTTCCTTCTAAATTCAATCTCTCTGCTCTAGGACCTCTTTGAGAGATTTTCCGCTTGGAGACATGTTTCTGGAGTTGTTCCTATAACATAGGGATGAGGCAAGGGTGCTTTTAGTTCCCTTACTTTTCAATGTGAATATTAATTCAATTATTCAGTCTCTCTCAATTCCTAATCATCACCCTCCTGTATTAGGAGATGAATAATTCCATCATGCCTTGCATGCAGATGATGTTGTAACCATGTTCGCTTCCAGGTTAGAAGAAGAACATTGAGGTTATTTGCCTCTTTTTGCCTTAAAGGAAAAAAAAAAAAACTTTTTTGTAAACCATCAGAAAGCTAAATTTCTAGTATTTGCATGAGATTACCATAACATCTATAGTTGGCAATTTAATGAGAATTCTGTTAAGCAGGTGTGTACCTATGAATAACTTGTTGTTGTTCCAGGCCTCAACAGAGCATTTTCCCTGCTTTTATAGCCAGGGCCATATCTTCATTTCTCTACTCTGCTCAAATCTATACTTTTACAAAACTTGGCATCCTTGAAATAATGTAGCCTAAGTTTCTTACAGCTATTTTGGCAGTTCCAAGGTATATTTAGAATGCTACTAAAATGTACAGACTGGTTTGATCTCCATTGGTTTTTCAAGACAATTTAAAGTCAACTTCATTTTTTTTAAGCATTGGAAAGCTCCACTCCCTAGGTCTGTTACTGGAGTGCCTTTATGCATTTGGCCTTGAGATTACTAAAGTATTATATCTCGGTTATTGATTTTCAAATCAATCTAAATCTGGTCCATAATGTTACAGCCCATGGGAAATTTTCAATAAATGTGTGTCATTTTTACTCTTTCTTCCATTACTATTCTGAAGTTTGGATGGGCCTTTATTTTGACCAGATTGGACAGATTGTTCTTTTGTGTTCTTTTTGGAACCATACAAAAAGTTCTCTTACAATAATATAGATGGCTTTTTGGGAATGGCTCTGCAGAGACTTCAAATCACATGGTTCCCTTTACAGGGAATCCTGAATGATTTTCATTCATCCCATTCTGATAAGATTCCCAGGATGATTTATTGTCACACCTTCTATCTGATCATCATAATCAATTATATTCTCCAGGATTGCTCAATTTTGTGCCTCTATACGTAGCATTCATTTTCCATTATGACTGAAAATGTTAATATTTTCCAATTTAAATTTTAATAAATAAATCTATTAATTTGTTTCATTTTACTTTTTTGGAAAAAAATCACTGCACGCTTATGCACACATGAACCCAGGGATATTCATTTACATACAAATATTCCTAAGCATATACTGTAGATATGCACATGCATGTTTGTTTTACTGTATTTTATTTCTGTATTTAGCTGCAATAATACATTGATCCATGCTTTGATTCATGCTTTTCATTACTGACCCAAAACTGGAATCTAAAAGTAATTGATAAATAAATTAGGGCAGCACAGTAGCTTCATCACCTTGCTCCAAATCTCTTAAATTAAATGCCATGATGGGAAGAAAAGAGAGAAATCTATCTCCAGAGTAACTCATTCAAACACTTTCCCATTGATTGCCCTATCAGACTGGACTTCACCAACAGGTGTGAAACTAGCTTGACCTCCTGTGACACATCTTGGGAAGTATCCTAAACAGGAAGCCAAACTATTATTCTGTAATAGCATTGTAGCCTCCTGACTAATGTAACAATGATGTATGCTATAATTATCTATCTATCTATCTATCTATCATCTACTGTGTTTCTTCACCCTGAAAAGAAGCCCTACCATGTTTTTCACAACATGTGCTGTAATTAAGCCCTACCCCAAAATTAACCCTAATTAAGAACTCACCTATTGTGGGGTACAGGGAGTGGAGTGATGCACACAGGTAAAAAAACAAGCTATGGTGGGGATGTGGGAGTGAAGCTGCCGTGCTTATCAGGCCTTGCATACCCCAACACCTGCATCACCTTCTTTTGTGGCCACTTCTTCTGTGGTCACTTGCTGCCACTTGCACACATCGTTCCAGCCTTCATTTCACCATCAAAATCTTCCAGAAAGCCTTCTGCAGCTGTAAAACAGGCTCCGGATGGACTCATGAGACATCCTTGGCCTCCATTTCTTTCTTCCAGAAAGACCCCCACAGCTATAAAATAAGCTCTGTATGGATGCCGTGGCATCCCTGGCCTCCATTTTGGTGTCAGAGGCCTTCTGGAAAGCCCTCTCCAGCTGATAATAGAGCTCTGGATTGATCAGTGCCCATTTTACCTTTTCAGAAGGCTCTGATGGCAAAATGAAGGCTGGGGGTGATGCTGAGTGGCAAGTGGCCACAGAAGAAGTTGCCACAGAAGAAGGTGATACAGGTGTCTGGTTGTGCAAGGCCTGGTAAGGAGGGAAGCTCCACTCCCTCATCCCCACCCTGCTCTGATGGCAAAATGAAGGCATGCAAGAGGCAGCAACTGGCCACAGAAGAAGTGGGCCAGCAGTAGGCTCCTGCTGGGAGGGGCTGTCAGTGCCACTGCTGTGAGGTGAGTGAATCATTAGACTCTTCTGAAAAGAAGCCCTACCTGTTTTTTCAAGGGTCAAAAGAAAATAAGACCTGGTCTTATTTCAGGGAAAATATGCTCTCTCTCTCTCTCTCTCTCTCTCTCATACAAAGTTCTTATAATTCATTGGCAAATATGATCTTGAGAATTGCTTCTGCTCAACGTATCCACAAACTTCTATATAGCACATGGCCCTCAGTATTATATACCCTCAGTATTATATACTTGCTTCATTTATTGTACTAAACCCTCTTCCCTTATAGGAAGGATATGGGGGAATGTTATGATTTATCATATAAAACAAATATAATACAAAGCCAATTTGGTGTGGCATCAAGTTAGAAACCAAGAGATGGTGAGTCCTGCCTTAAGTACAAATCTAGACTATTCCAGTCATACTTTCTCAACTTTATGAAGAAGATAATAGCAACCATTAAAAAAAAAACCGACAAAGAAAACTGCAGAAATTAGTCCAAGCAGTTGGCCAGAGTCAAAAACTGACTTGAAGACATGTACACTAACATACACATGTTTCATAAATATCCAAAACATTCAATCACAGTCTTTATAAGTTCTTGAATATTGAAAAATATTTTCATAATTTACAGTACACAATACTTCCAGAGTTTCACTTATTATCAAGAAAACTAATTTAATTTAAGTGCTTTTGTATCTTCTCTGTCAATAAGTAAAGTCTAAAATGCATGGAAAGCTATTTTGTACAGAACTAAATTATTTTTTTTTTAATTTCACATCACAAAACTGTTGAGCTGTTAAACAGCATATTGGAGAGTAAAATATGATTTTAGTCTACTTTCTGGCAATGTATCAGCATAATCAAACACTATTAACAGATCAAAATGCAGTACATTTCTAACCAGAAAATAAAATGTTAAAAAGAATGTTACCAGATGTTACAAATACATGGGACTAGCATTAAAAACATTTTTTCTTTCTACTCTCTAATATAAGGGGAAACATGTTCTGCATCTTGATAGCATCACATATGCATTTTTTCACTTCCTTCAAGAGGAAGCCAGTATTATAAAGCCAAATTAGAAAACATACAGTGAGATAATTTCAAGAGGAAATCAGTAAGTTCTACGTACAAATGGGGAAAACATCCCACATAGATGGTATTTCAGATGCTAGACTTTGGGGCAAGAGGCATATGTAAACTTTCGAAATGATGATATAGATCATCTCACAAAAATGCTGCCAGACAGGTGAAGTTTGCACATTCAACAAATAGATGTCATGGTGGGCATAGCTAGTCTCAACTTCTCAATTTACAAGGTTAGCTGGATTTATTTATTTCACAAATGAAACAGTTTAAAAAGACAAAAAGCAAAAATGAAATAATTAGTGGCTTAATATAAACCAGCTAAATCCCCTGTTCCACCTCCAATACAACAGGGTGTCAATCTTCACATTGCCCCAAAGCCTGGGATAAGTGCCAGGTGTTTAAACAGCTTCCTGAATGACATCAGTGGAAGCCAACCTCATTTCTGGTGGATATTATTTGGATGCTGTAATTCACTGTATGCTTTCTAATCTCTCAGTTTGTCTTCACCATGCTTGGTAAAAGTTATAGCCTTCATAGTTTTACCTTTTATATCATCAATTCTAGGGGCCATGTCATTCTCAGTCAAATTAATCAGATTATTATCTGTGTTTAAACTAGGCCTAATGACCACCTAGTCCACTATTTTAGTAAACTGTGGTGGCACAGTGGTTAGAATGCAGTACTGCAGGCTAATTTACTGCTCACTCCAGGAGTTTGATTCTGAGCAGCTCAAGATTTACTTAGCCTTCCATCCTTCTGAGATCAGTAAAATGAGGACCCAGATTGTTGAGGGCAATAGGCTGACTCTGTAAACTGCTCAGAGAAGGCTGTAAAGCACCGTGAAGTAGTATATAAATCTAAATGCTATTGCTATATTAGAGTGTTCTGTAATTTAATACCTATAGTCTTTCCACATGTTAATCTTTTATGCTTCTGTATATCCATCTAATGGTCCTTTCTCTTCCTTTAGACTTTTTCAAACTCCTGTTCTATATCCTTTTAGAATTGTAAGCCACTCAGAGTGACTTGGTTAAGATGAGTGGCTATAGAAATTTGAATGAATGAATGAATGAATGGATATTTTTTGACTTCTAGCTTTTCATATTTTCTTTAGATTCTGATGTATTTTCTATGCTTTATAGAAAACACATAGACCTTACATTCTTCTATGACCTTAATAAAGATTTGATTTCAATCCCACAAAGTCATACAAATTAAATTTCTGAGCACAATACTTGCTGTTTCAAAAAAAAAAAAAAACCTCTGAAACAACTTTCAGACTTGAAGTAGGAATCTCAGGAACAAACTTTAGTTTGGAAGGCAGTTTTGATCTAGTGATTGAAACTTTTGTTTTTCATGTAGGCCTAGTGCTTTTAATTTTAATGGATGTGTATCCTTCTCCATAGGACTTGGGAAAAAAATAGAATTAGCCATCATTGGCTTATCTAAGGAATAGATTATCTCTAATGGATGTGATCAAGCCAAAATATGCATACATCAAAGGGTGGAAGATATAGAATAACAAACTTAAATTATCTCCCTTAACATAGAGCTCCAGAGTACTCATCAAAATCTTTGAATTATTTGAGCATGTTAGCCCGCCTAAGGAAAGACATCATTTACAGCAGACATAATGTATTATCTTCTGCCCTTTTCTAACAGCAGATATAATAAAATAACTATACATGAAAAACTATGGCCATGTATTTTTTTGAAAAATAGAAACAGTCAAGCATGTCCCTTTTTATTGCAATTACTCTAGTGATTGCTGAAATTGCCATATAGCACTAGTCTGCCAACAATTTCTTGACCACACAGAAGATTTCTATACTAAATTAGAAATTTAATATTAGACAACTAACTAATATATAACAAACAGAGTTGTCACCTATTGCTGGGCCAGTAGACATCAGACTGGCCCAGCAATAGGTCATCAGCTGACATAATTTTAATTTTGTTCTATAATTTATTTTTTAATTTTTATTTTGTCTGAGCTATGATCATAATAAAAGATTGATTTGATAACAATATCAAGATGGCACTCCTCTGAGTCTGTTGCTCATGTTGAGCTAAATTTCTGTAGAAGTGGGCAGAGGACTATTTTTTTTGGGGGGGGGGATGATGACAGGATGGCAAGAACAAAACAAGCTGCACCATTTTGTGTACGTGTGCAGTTTTTTTTAATTTTGTTGTAATTCAATTGGTCTGTTGCTATCTGGATATGTTTGCATTGTAAATCTCAGAATTCCCTATCGTATTTCTGTTGCTATGCTGGCTGGGTATTTTGGCCTGCATAGACCCAATACATCCAGAGGGATGTACCATTTTGAGGGAAGCTGCTATAATCCATTAAAGATACCTCTGTCTCGGGGAGATTGCAACCCACCCAGAGGATCCCTGGGTTGAAAGTCCCCTCAGCCACGGTGGGATGAAGAGGCAGTCAGAAATGGCTGCCACAAAGACTGGGACAACAACCAAAACAACTACCACCTAAGACTGGAGCAGGAGAGAAGCTGCATGCAGCTATGGAACTGGGTGAGAAGATTTTTTTTTTTTTTTGCTGAATTTAAACCCTGAGAGACTATGTTATAAGAAAGCTGCCCAGATTTACTTTAACTATTGATCAAGAAAAAAGAAATCGGGGAGGGGTGGAAGGTGAAAGCAAAAGCTGAAACAAAAGGAGATTTAAAGGGAAAGGGCATCAAAAGGCTTTCAATAAAGAACCAGGAAATTGAATTGCATGGTAAAAAGTATTGTATACCTGAGAATAGGCATTTTTAAAGATGCCGGAATGATTGACTTAAAAGATGTTATAAACCTGGAAATGCTGAAACACTGAAATAGACAAGGACTGATCTTTTCAAGAACGATCCCTGCTGGAAATTTGACTCTGCAGTGCCAACTGCCAATGGGAGGAGAACACTACACTCTAATGAGTGCTAATAAAGATTCAAACTCTACAGGATTATAAAAATGATAAACCTACTTCCTAAAAGGGATTAAGGAACAGGAGAAAAGAAAAAAAGAGAAGAAAAAATGTTTTGTTTTCTGAATACTTAAGAAGTGTAATCCAAAATTGTGAGAACTGTGCCTCTGCTAATGAGTTTGAATATAATATTGGACATACAGATAAATATGGAGTTGAATTATAAATGAATAGAGGGAAGAAAAAAGAATTTATAATGTTTCAACAAGATGAAATGGACACTTGGGATGAGTTGATATTGTCTATGAGGGGCATATGGGAAATAATGAAAACAGAACACAATGATTTAATTATCAAGATGGAGACTATGGATAAAAAATGGAAACTATAATTCAAGGAGAGAAGAAGGAAAGTCAAAATATCCAAGTTGAGGGAGCAATGAACAAAAATGCTGTTTTAAAGAGAAAAGGGGGATTCAAAAAATGATACAAAAAATGTAAGAGGCACAATGTTAAAAAAAAGAAAGCGGGAATAAATTAAACAAAAGAAATAGTAGTTGGAGAAGAGTTAAGGAGGAAACTGGGGCTCTGGTAATCCCACGAGGTAAAGAGGTAAAAGAAAAAACAGACATATTGAAACTGAAGTATAGGAGAAGGAGGGGGTGAGCGGAAAATCCAAAACAAATAAACTAGATGGTAATAAAATTAGAAACACAATGAGAAAGTATTTAATACATAGACAAGTTAAGGGGAAGATAAGATTGTTAAGGAAGAGGAGAAATTATGGTTAGCAATTTTCTTAAAGATAGAAGGAAGGCAGTGGCATTAGATAAAAGGTTAGGAGAAAGGGAGAGAAAACTAGGGGAACAATATTTTTAAACGCATAATCTCTTTATTCTTTGAATCATAACACTTACTTAATATGAAATTAGAGACTTTTTTGGGAAGAAGGTATAATATATGTAACTGTTAAAATGTTTAGAGTTAAGAAAGGTTTTATAATGTCTTTTAAATGTGTATTGACAGTCTTATTAAATCTAGAAGAGGAATGGTATAAAAACAAAAGTAAAATAATCTGAAAAATGTGTAATATTATTTGAATTTTAACTATTAGAATATTTTTAAAGTTAAGTTAAGAGAAGAATAGAGAATCGGGTAATAGTGATTGGTACAATTTTGAATTGATCAATTTCATGTAGAAAAAGGGAAGAATATATTCAAGAGAAGCAATGTAATTAGATTTAAGAATATAATGGGAAATGTAAAGGAGAAATTTGAAAATGTTTGTACCAAAAATGATTAATACTATGTGATATAATTAATGAGCTAAAAGATACCCAGATAACACGTTATACACCCAAAGATATGTTGTCTTGAAAAAGAAGATATGAAGATATGAAATTTTTATTATATTTGTTAATTATTTTTATTTGGAGAGACATTTGTATACTTGACTATATATGATTTGATCAATATGTGATGTCATGTAAAAAATAAAATAAATAAAATAAAATAAAATGACAAAAAAATACCTCTGTCTATGTGTGTACATAAACATGAAGTCCGAGTTTTTCATTCTACAATGAATTCTTGCCATTCAAGAGCCAGGACTGAAGTTGTGTCTCAGCTGCTTGTCTCAAATTCTCCACTCAATTTTTGTGGACAAACTTCTCATTTTAGACAAACAATTCTCCAATTTTTCAGGGCTCAGTTTGCAGAAGAAACAGCTGAATTGGCAGATAAGCAACAACAACTCTATACTGCCTGAGCCTAATCCTGGAAGGAAGTAACAACTCTCTGTCCCACCAATCAAACAAATATATACATTGGGAATACTTGGAAAACAATTTGTAAAGTGGTTCATTTATATAAGATGCCTGGCTAGATACAGGGAAGATAAAACTGCAGAAATGTTCAGTCAAGTTCATCAACAGCATATTATCTATCTTCTAAGTGAGATCTCTCATTCAGCTCTGAAGGTGAGCATGAAAGTGGCTTAACAGAACAATACACTATAGGGTTGCCAACAACTTTGCTAGTAAACAAAATTGTAGTTGATTTGGAAGAGAGAAAAAACAAATATAATCATCATGGAAGATACTTTGCTTTCATACAGTGATACCACACAGAGCAGGGCTAAAGCAAGGAAGAGAGAAATATTTACAAAAATGTGAAGTTTGTAAACCAACATAGGAAGAATACACACACACACTTTGGAAGGAATATGCATGTGTGTAAGGGAATAAGAATTTGACACAGATCTTAACCAAGCCTACTAGATGACATTCAGGTATAAAATCCTAGATCTAGGTCGGAAAAGTTAAATGTATAAAACTGTCAAAACAGGTTTGAGAGCACTATGTGACAGAAGGATCCTAGGTGAACCATGACTGTCCATGAGCATGCAGTGTGATGCAGAACACACAATTCCAATGCAATCTTGAGCTGGATTAAGAGAAGTACTGAATCCATAG
The DNA here is from genome assembly GCA_017656035.1 of Myanophis thanlyinensis. Lineage (NCBI taxonomy): Eukaryota > Metazoa > Chordata > Lepidosauria > Squamata > Homalopsidae > Myanophis > Myanophis thanlyinensis. Next base: position 11,276 of record JAEANM010010396.1, read on the forward strand.
CATGGTAGAAATAATTCCACTGTATTTTCCATTGGTTACATCACACAGTACTGGGTCAAGTTATGGGCATTGTATTTTAAAACAAACATGGAGAACTTGGAGCAGGTTCAATGGAAAACAGTCAGAATGTTGAAGAATCTGAAAATTAACTCCTATGCAGGAATATTAGTACCCAGGATCTGGGTAGCAGAGAAATTTCACAAATAATTCATTAAGGGAGTTGGGGAATGCTTTCCTTATAAAGGGGCAGACTGAGAAAAGATGGAGTAGGGGACTGCAAAAATGTAAAAGATTATTAGGTGGAAAGCAACTGTATTTTTGTTGTAACAAAGAACATGACAAAAACTGATACACCCATATGAAAAGAAAGGGCATCCAGGTTGGCTTTTAGGGGTGGGGGAATTGATAAGAGCTATTCCACACTGGAATAGTGTATATCCTCCCCACTGAATGTTTTTGTTAAAAGAATAATTTGGGGTTCCAACTTGAGCCAGAGTTGCACAAGAATAAACAAAAATGAGATCCAGACAGCTGTGAGGAAAGAAGACATATTTATTCCTAAAAGCAAAGACTTTGCTCTTAGATGCAGCTGCACAGAAATGGGGTACAGTTACTCAGTTAAATAGGGAAGCTTGTGCTAGATGTGGAAGTGTCTATGTGCTAACTTGAGGGATGTGTGTGTGTAGTTATGTCATCTATGATGTTTATTCTTGTGAACATGCAGTTCCACTGCGAAACCTAATGTAATTAGCATTGTTAATTTGTGTTTACAGACCTTATCATTTGATACGTGGATTAGGTCTGGGTAATTTATTTGGGGATTTGGGGAAGTTTGAGTAAAATGTTTTTCACCATTTGCTATTTTTATTTGATTAATTTAGTTTCATCTTGACTGTGGATTATCTAGTAGAAATGCTGATTCTCAGTTCATTCTGTTAATGTTTTAAGAGAAGATAGCAACATTATAAATAAAATATATTTTGATATAAAACTTTTCACAATTTGCAAAAGGGTTTGGGATTTCCATGTGTCAGGGATAATTGATTTACATTACACAGTGGATTGGACTAGATGACCCTGCCTATAATATCCCTTCTAGCTCATGCAATCTATGATTCCATAATCCTTTGGGATAATCAGACAACAGGTCTCTTCCAGCGTAAATGGTTTAAGGATTGAAACTTAAATCCTTAACAGAAGCAGAGATGAGTTGCTGTAATTTCTAAAGAAGAAAACACAGAAGAATGTGGCACTTTATGAGTATTGCCAGCAAAGAGATAATGTGTCATTAGGTATGTTTTATGGTTGGGAAATTCTGAACGTTAGGCTGCAGTGAAGCTGCTGTATAACTGTTGATGTGACAAAGTGAAAACAACATCCTATAACACTCTTAGCATTTTAAGCTGGAATGCATCTTATTTGATGCCTGTATTTAATATCTGAATCCCTGCCATGAGCAGCAAGCTTCAACAAGACAAGATGAAAAAGCCTGCCAACTTAGGTTTTTGGCACTAATTCCCCAAGATGATCATAAAATGAACCAAGTTGTCTTGTCATCAATATATTCTATTTGTTCCAGCCTAGATAACCTACAGAGTCTCCAGAAGAATATCTGGAGAAAAGATTTACAAAATCATTACAGTCAAGGTTGTTTAATCTGCTCTTAGCTGCAGAGAAACAGACTCAGTGGCAAACATTAAAATTGTCTTCCCTATGTAACAGTTCATCTTTCACATTTACACAAATTTGCACTTGTTTACATGGTGACCTAAACTGGATGATGTTCTAAGCATTCAATCATCTTTTTCAAACATGGTTCCAGAAGATGGTGGGTTTTCCTTTATTTACAAAATAAATAAAACATGGAAGGAAGGAAGGAAGGAAGGAAGGAAATTTATCTGACTGAACAGATGAATGTAATAAAGAATCAATTTCAATTTTCAAATGAAATGTAAGCTCCCAAATTAAGGTATATTAATCCATTCATGCTATATTACATTTGATAAGGGTAAAAAAGATAAGCAACATTTCTTTTCTTTTTTTTAAAAAGGGCACTGTCAATATTAGAGTCACATAATATTTTTGTCTCTTATAAACTCAATCTTGCAATAATTTTTTAAACCTGATCTCCTTCCTAGTCTTTAAATCATCATTTTTCCAGCAATGTAAAACATTTTTATGAGATTCATCTAGTATTTTGATCACTGATGCTTTATTGCAAAGGAAAACAGCAGCTGCATCCTTTTTGGGAATAAAAATACTTATAAAAGGCACGTTACACAGACTTAAACATATTTGCTTAGATATGAGTACATAATTTCAAAAGGGTTTATTCCCCAATCAGTATGTTCTAGATACAAGCAAACATTTTAGTACTAAAAGTAATTACAAAATGTAGTTTAAGGATTTGGGTTTAGGGATAAGGGGACCCATTTGAGCCTCAAATTTCCATGACACAGTCAATAAGCATTCCTGCAAGTGCAGCAATGGGATTGGGAGCCTGAAAATATGCTTGTACTGTAGCCATAGAATAGCATAATATGAGAGATGTGTTGTACAAATTGCACAGGTCATGGAAACATAAACTGGAAAGGACTATAAGGATCATTTAATCCAAACCTCTGCAAAGTGCTGAAATACACACATTATGTGTACAAAGAAGCAAGAACTGGTAGATAATTCTGGTCAGAATCCAAAAGATTCACAGGTTCAAGACACAAACATCATCCATAACAATCCAAGAATCATACATATAAGGAGTTAATCAACCAGTCCAATTCAAAGAGCCAAGAGTCTGAGAATAAAGCAAAGACACAGGAATATACACCACTATTAATAAATTGGACCTAGTGCAGAGTTGATGATTGGCAGTTGCTCTTAAATATGTGAAATGCAGGTGATGATTTCATGCCGAGCTAGCCTCAGATATCTGAATGCCAGTCAACTTCTGAAGCTGACAACCATATGGACCAAAACTTCTTAATTTTTTACTCCAATAAATCAGAGTAGCCCATAACAGCACAGTTGAAGCCCTGTCTTTTTTGTGTGTATCACATGATCATCAGTTGTGCAACTAAGCCCAGCATTTTCACTCCTTCTGTGAATGTTCATAGTTCCACATATCTTTACTTTCTGGAAATTTTCCTATGATATATACTGAAACAAAATCTAGGTTGCAGCATCTGTTATTTCTAATCCTAGCCCATGTAGACATTGAAAATATTTCTTTCATATGCAAGTAGTCCTTGACTCACAACAGCTTGTTTAGTTGCCATTTGAAGTTACAATGGCACTGAAAAAGTTGCTTATGACCATTTTTCACACTTATGACTGTTGCAGCATCCCTGTGGTCATGTGATTTACATTTGGATGCTTGACAACTTCCTCATATTTATAATGATTAGTGTCCCAGAGCCACGTGATTCCCTTTTGTGTCCTTCTGACAAACAAAGTCAATGGGGAAGCCAGATTCACTTAACAACTGTGTTAATGCTTTAACAATTGCAGTGATTCATTTAATTAATGTGCCAAGAAAAGTTGCAAAATGGGACAAAACTCTCACTTAACAAATTTCTCACTTAGCAACATAAATTTTGGGGTCAATTGTGGCCGTAAGTTGAGGACTATCTATAGTTGTCTTTTATTTTTTGGGATATTTCTGTCCTTTCTGAATCTCTACAGTTTTCATGCAACTTTTTAGTGCAGCTTTCTACCCACGTGATGCACATTATAGACTAGGCTTTACATAATGGAGTAAATGCCAAAAACTGTATCAGATGGTAACAACATTATCTTTAATTTATAAATACTATCAAAGGTAAATAGCTTCTGTCCAGTTAGAATGATTCCTATTAGAAGAGTCAGAATTCTTAGGTTTATTTCCAATCAGTTACAAAATCTGTATCTCAGAGACATACCTTATTTTAAAGTGCATATTTTGGATTCTGGCATGCACATTATTTAAATCTGCATTGTTCTTTAGAACAATTAATTTCATCTCTATAAGTAATGTCTTATTCCCAACATTGAGTTAACTGATAATTCCCCTTTTCCTCAATATCTGAAGGAAATTAAGTGGCTATCAAAGAAATGGAACATCAGGTTTGAGCAAAGCAAGGGATTTCATTTTTATAGCTCTCTGAAATAAACACTTATTTGTATGCATAACTAAATTATAAAGTGTGGAAGCATATTATTATTACTTACCCAACTGTTGAAATGTACAAAGATATTACTTCCAACTGACAAAACCTAAATAATACAGTTTCAAACACCGAAAGATAAAATTAATCTACTACTCATAAACATACCAACTTTCCCCTCAGTGTCTGCCTTGAGTAATTAAATTTTACAGCCTTTTACTTGTAGCATCTGTTTCATATTTTTACTTTGTAGTTAAGCTACTCATTTTTGGCACAATAATAACAGCATTGAGTTAGTAGCTCATGTTGGCTATAGCACTATTGACTCAGCACTTCCTTCCTTCCTTCCCTCATTCCTTCCTTCCTTCCTTCCTTCCTTCCTTCCTTCCTTCCTTCCTTCCT
>JAEANM010010397.1:0-14658 GCA_017656035.1 Myanophis thanlyinensis
TATATATATTTAAGGTAGCTAAGCACTCCCTGCTGCAGTGAAATCAACTAATTGTCTGCTTTCCTTCATTTTTGCTTATTTGAGGCTGCATTAACTGCTATTCTCTGTGGCAGAAACCTTTACAGAAATACTTTTAGCTGAATGAAGTTTATTTCTGGATTGGATAAAATATTATTTGGAATTAAAAAAAAAATCGGGTTCAACTCACTTACTGACCGCCTTGCTTAGCAGTGGAAATTCTGTTCTTAATTATCGTAATTTGAAGGATTTTTTTTCCCGGGGGGGGGGGCACTCATGCTAGGACTGGGGTCTCATATTTTCATTTCTTGCCCTGCCCGTTTCTGTTGACAGCGGATCTCTTTCCTAAGCTGCCCTGAGCAGCTTTGCTCCAGTGACATCATTTATTATGATTTCTGGAAATGAATGAAAGGCGTTATTGTCCCCTTGCAACCAACCCAGGGGCAGAAGCAACTCTTGGGCAAAAAAAAAAAAGTCTATTTTTGTTTGCAAAAAAAAAACCCCGGAGTCCAGCAATATTGTGCTCAGCAAATCCGGAGATCAATTTTCTCAGCTTCCCATCTCTTAAAACCAGTTTCAGATTTCAGGGCTCGATCTAACCCCCCGCTCTTTAAGAGCTTTGAAATATCAGCCCAGCAGAGGGAAAATGTGCACGTGTTTCTGCCTGTGTGTGTCTCAAATCAGCAGTAAGTTTTATATGTTGTGGTTCTGGAATGACACAGGCGGTCTTCGACTTAACAACGGTTGCTTAGCAACCGTTCGAAGTTAACGACGGACTCTCCTAAAGTTACTTACAACCCTGGCTTCAAAATTACAATGTAAGGGGTTTCCCCCGTGGACACATGACTGCACTTTGGATTATTTTATTATTATTATTTATTAGATTTCTATACTGCCCCTCTCCGGAAGGACTCGGGGCGGTATACAGCCCTATAAAACAGGACATACAAAGGTTAAAATGCAATTTAAAATAAATTAAATCATTGGCCAATAAAAATTAAAAACCAAATACTAAAGTTAAAATTTAAGAAATGTAAAACAATTTAGAATTTTAAAATTTTAAAATTTTAAAATTTTGAAACCCCGCAGGTCTGTCTCGTTTATCACATACGCAATCATACATAGTACAATATGTAGTGAAATGCTTTATGTAACCTCTCGTAATAAATTTAAGTTAAAATGACAATTTGAAATTTAGGAAATTTACACCTTAGAAATTAAAGTTAAATTAAAATTTACAGGGGAATGGAATGTCTGTTGTCCCCACAGCTACTCACAGCAATCCTTGTTGTTCCTTGAGGTTGTTTTCTTGAGGCAGCCGCCTCAGTGTTACTGTGGATCCATTCCTGGCTCTGCTGCCTCCGGCGGGCCTGGTTACCCAAGGCCGCTCCTGGCACTGCTGCCTCCGGCAGGCCTGGTTCTCCAAGGCTGCTCCTGGTGCTGGTCCCTAATAGCTTCCACCTCGGTGCCTCAGCAGTCTCTAGGAGTCCTTCGCCTTGATGGTCTCAGCACCATCGTTGATGATGCATGATGTGTTGATGGCTTTCTTCCTTGAGTTGCCACATCTAGACAGTGGAAGGAGATGTTGAACCCATGGCTACTGAACTGCATGGCTCAGTCCTTTCCCTCTTGCTATTTATTAACTACATGAAGCCACTGGGTGATACTACAGGACAGCATGTTTTGGAGTATTATTGATATACATACAGTATGTTATTCAGTTCTGTTTTCTCCAGTTCTGGCAAGACAGGTAATATGGTGAGATTCTCAGTTGTAGAGGCTGTCAGGATCTGGAGGAGGGAAAATAGACGAAAGTGACGTGGATATATAAACCTTCTGACTCCAGTAATGTACTATATTTACTGCTAAGACTCCTTCAGGTGGAACTTGCTCACAATTTAGGGGTTCACTGGATTCATACACTTAGCAGGTGAAGCCCTGGCCACTATAACCTTTTGCAGAATTGTACCGTATATCTTGTACACCAATTTTAACTTGGATGTATGTATTATCATTGCTTTGATATTTCTAAGCTTTATTATGTTGGAAAGAATATAACTTTGACTTTGGGTTTAGATTGATAGATCTTTATAGAAATGACTTGTTGTTATTATTATGGAAAAACAAAAAGCTGTCATTTGATGCTAATGTCTTATTCTACTGCAAGAGAGAGTTGGAAGTCAATGTTTCTTTTTCTTTTCTTTTCCCTACCTTTCCTTTTTCCCCTTTCCCCTCCCTCCTCACTGCTCTTTTATTTACTTTTGTATTTTGTATTTTATTATACTTAGTAACTGAATAAAAATGTTTAATAAGATATTTCTAAGCTTTCTTATGCTGCATGCTGCTTGGAGCCATTTTGGAGAACAACACTATAGAAGTGCTAGTAACAAATATAAATAAATTCCAATACTCCAGGTAGAGTTTCCTTTCCTTCAACAATGAGCTGGGCACAAGAGTTTTCGGTAATTAACTTTTCCTGACCTGTGGCCTTAATAGGATCTTGCTTGTATTGTAATTGTGGAAAGTATAATTTGCATCTTTGTGGCTGTGAGTGATACAGGTAATTTATCATAGTGGTGCTATTATTAAGTCACTTTAGTCTTTGAATCTAAAAATGGGCATTTCTTTCTATGTGCAATGTCAAGTGCTCCTCCCCTGAGTATATAATGTTTTTAAAAAATAAGAAAATATGCAATAGCTAGCCAGTGTGATTTCCATTAGGCTCTGGTACCTGTGACAATCCATGTATTGATGCTGATGTAGAATATGTATCAAGAAGTAGAGTTTTCCAATGGAGGAATGCTAGAAATATAAAGAAACAACAGCCACCTGATTACATAGCACATGAGAAGCATAAAACAGTATTTCCATTAAGATTTGGAAAGTGGGAAGACTTATAGAGTTTAAACTCAAGAGGGTATAAGATGCAGACAACAGCTCTAACTGTCAAAAGTCAATGAGATGTTTAAGTGTCTTTAGTTCTAGTGTATATGATTCTTTACTAGCCATTCTTGAGTGTTTGGAAATCTTCTGCCTATTTCAAACCTGCCATTATGAACTTGATGCTAGCCTTGTTTGCGGTGCCTTCTTCCATCATTTTCAAGATAGGATTTTGGAAGGCACATGATTTTGGCCCTGGGATCCATTCCTGCTGCATCACAGGTCCTGAGTGTTTTATCTTACTATGGTTTATCCAGTAGCTGAAATTTGGAACTTACTGAAACATTCATTTCTTAGGACTATCAAAGCACTGATCCTCTGACGTGCGCCACAGAAAATTGTTCTATTCAGGGCTAAGAATATCTGTTCTCCTTAAACCCTTATCGTAGGAGAAAAGATGAAGATCTTTAATGTTTTCACAATCAATTTCAAATTTGTCAAGAAAATTGTCCAAAAGGAATATAGGTATGCAAAGGTATCCTTGCAGCTGTTGAATGCTAATCTCTTGTGCGCAGTGGAAAACACTTCAGTCAATCTTTCTCTAGAACTTTCTCTAGCATGTATAGCCATTACATATTGGGAACAAACTTTTTTTTATCACTATTGCACTAAGAAGATGACTATTTATGCCATGATGACATCACAATGTTTGAGGAAATTTAACTCAGGGTTTTGTTCATTTTTCTTTTGTGTAGTTGAAGTTTCTGAGGCAATGCAGAAAACAAGCTTCTTTGAAATTTCTGACTAAATTTGTTGACATTACAATATACTGGTAAATGTTCACTTAAGGTGAAAATATCCATAAGTAGCATCGGTCTGTGACGCCATGACAGCAAATACTATAACTTGGTGTTTGCAATGTGTGAAAAAAACTCTTGGAATCACAGATTGTATGTTACTAAATATCAACGCTCTGAAATTTAAATAATTTCTTTTCAACATTAATTCACTAGTCATGTGTTAAAACTTTCAGGATGTCTCAAGAGGCATCGTTTCACAATCTTCTCAAAGAATAACTTACTTTTTCTGCTTCACACATAGAAAGCTGGAAATCAAAAAAAAGAACAAGTTTCTCCATTTACCTGTCACTCTGGTTTGTTTCAATGGATGTTAATCAGATTTGAATATAGTAAATTCTGGGTTGCTCCCAGATCTTCTTCTGTTTTTCTGTGTGTTCATGAAACACCCTACTTACTTGAATACAGTTCTGAGTTTCTGCTGTTAGTTTTATGGGGAAGAACTGAGCAGTTGAGTAAGGTCCTTGACTGAGTTTGATTTCTGGTGACTTTATTAATATATCCATGTAGTTTTGTTGGCAGCAGTACAAAAATGGCTTTTATCTATTATTGAGATGTGTTTTAAAATTCTCCAGTCTAGACTTAACATCCCTACTGTTCCCTGGAGGTCTCCCACTTGAGCATTAATAAATCCTAACTTTACATAACTTCCAAGCTCAAGTCAGTTAAATGCTGCCATCATCTGCTGAGGACCTTTAGTAAAGCAAAGTTATAGCACAGATTCCAGCTTGAGAATCTTTCCCTTGTGTGAATCCATATAAATGTTTCAGTGTAAGTTTTTTTTCAGCCAGTGTAATGGAAAAATAGTAGTTTAGCTGACTGTTGAGACATTTATACAGCCACTAACTTCAGTGGCAATGAAAAAGGTGCTGTCCAACTGCTATTTATATTTTTATTCTGTTTTTCCTCCCAGAAGAGTCAAGAGTGGTATGCAAAGAATGCAAAACAAGACAATTTACAAACAATAAAAATTGTTATTAAAGAAGAAAAGCTATTAAAACAAATTTTCCTCCTGGAACAATTGTTATCATAACCTATGACACTGACAGTCCTCTGAATACTAGCCATCCGAAGGTGAACTTTTATGAATTTCATGGATGCTACAATTTATGAAAAACATCCCAAGATGCTGCCAGGGTTTGTAATACATGCAAATACACATATATACATGTTGCCAAACATCCAAATTTTGACTGGAGCTACTGAAACTTGTGTGGCTACTGTGTAAGGAAATGCATGGTGAGGCCTCAAAAGCCAAGATGAATACAGTAATTCATCGAAGCCAGGGGTGGGCAATTGTGGCTCTTTTAGGACCTGTGGACTTCAAATCCCAGAACCCTTGGGCAAGGCAACCTAAATAAAATGGAGGAAATGTTTTGAGGTGTAAGTTTAAGGAACACTTACACTTTAAAATGTTTCCTCCATTTTATTTAGGTTGCCTTGCCCAAGGATTCTGGGATTTGAAGTCCACAAGTGATAAAAGAGCCACAATTGCCCACCTCTGATCTAAGCAGATTTCTTTATTGTTCCTCAACTATAGACAGAATCTTGCCAAAGCAAACTACTACCCTCATAAAACATACACTCTCTGAACTGTTAAGGAGGTGTAGTCTTTACCCTCTTTCTTTCACACAAACTATTTAAACTGAGTTGTCTCTTGGTCCTTTGGAATGCACTTCCTAGGAATCCAGACTACATCTCATCACAAGACCTGAGAGTGTGTAACTTGTTATAATTATATCTTGGACAGTTGGTATCAAATTAAGTTGCAGTATATTCTAAGGAAATCTAGAGAAAGCTATGGCAATTTTCACAAAACTGGGACCTATTCAGATGTATATATTTAAACTACTATAATTCCTAACAATACCAATACTAAATTGAGAATTGAGAGTTTAAGTTCACATACCTGGAGTCACATCTATATATATATTGGGGTATGCAGTTGGGGATATACGATTGGGAGAGGTTAGTTAAAGGAATGAAATGGGGTTGAAGCTGGCTTATCCTGGGAGGAGGAATTGGCTCCATTCTCTTAAGCCTTGTTTGACCTGACAGTAGGAAACCCATTTTTCTTTCTTTTTCTGCATGTAACTTTTTTAAACGTTTTATTTTCATTTGTAAAAAGGCTATTATTATATTGATGTTCTTATTTGAACCAAAAGCAACTAGACTTTCTTAGTTTTCAAGGAAAATGGACTTCTTGGATGAGAACTGAAACATTTTCATGGAAAAAAAACCAAGAAAGTCCAGTTGCTTTTTGAAAAGTACTTTGGGGATAACCATGATCTAGATCAGGGGTCTCCAACCTTGGCAACTTGTGGGCTTCAAACTTGTGGGCTTCAACTCCCAGAATTCCTCAGCCAGTAAAGCTGGCATAAGAATTCTTGGAATTGAAATCCACAAATCTTAAAGTTACCAAGGTTGGAGACCCCTGATCTAGATTATTGAGAATCTCCATAGATGTTCTTATTTTGAAATGTCATGATAAAAATCAAGAAAGATTGTCCAGTTTGTTTCACATTCTTCATGATTTTCTTTAGAATTATCATAATGTATTACGTGTCACAATAATTTAGTCATTTTATAATTTATCAAAAGGATTTTTTAAAATATATGTTTTATTGTAATTTTTCTTTCCACCAACATTTTTGTGGACAGTATAATGATTGGGTTAATATATTTTTTACACAATGCTAAAAATAATAATACAACTACATGTACAGAGTTATTATTATTTTCCAACTTCTAGCCTTAATATGCTCATAATTATAATATATTCTTTTACGTATCAATATATATTGTACTATTTTACAATTAATACTTATTTCTTTATTTTTCCCATTTGTTGGGGTTCTTCTATATTCACCCCATTGTCTTTAAACAATACAATTCTCTCTTTATGATACTTTATCACTTTTTCCAAAAAATGTATAAAACATCAGTATTTCTTTGTATAATATATTTGTTAACTCCTATTAAGTCTTTTAATGTTTTAGTGTTAAAAATATCACATAGTTCACCACATTTTCAGTATCTCAATTTTCTATAGACATCAATAAAACCAGTTGTTAATAGGATTTACTCAGTCCTCAAATGATATCTCTAACTCACCTGTATTTACAATCCTTAAAAGCTATATGTTCCAATATGTTATAATAGTTCATTAAGATTTTACTGATCTTAGTCTTCCACCTCCTAATCTTAATGTATTTATGTTTATAATGAATTCTATTACATATCTATGTATATGCTACTATTTTCCCAATTTGAACTTCCACTTATTTCTATTGGTTTTTAATATAATTACTATATTGCAAGATATTATATCTGTATCCACCATCTCTCAACCTTTTACGAATTTCATCAGTTATTGGTTTTTGGATGGTTCTTTTATATTTCCCTCTTAGAATCCTGTATGTCTTTCTAACATCTTTGCGCAGATTATTTGTTCCCTCTGCCTTATCCTTTATCTCCTATTGCTGCACCTTTTGTGTATCCACCCACAGCCCTTTCATTATTTTTAGAAAAATCTTTTTGTTCCTATTCTGTTGTAAGCTCTTAGGGGGTTATCTATTTGATTTTTCATATTTACTATTACTACCTTTCAGTATTTTCATCTGCTTGTATCTTATTTTTATCTTCTTGTAATTTATTTTGCTTTGGCTCCTCTACCACTCCTTCTACTTCTCATCCATCTTCTGTTTATTATTTTCATCTTTTCTCACAGTTTGTTGGGGGCCTTCTATTTTCACATCTTTATCTTTAACTATTCCCATCAACTTCTTACAATTCTTTGCCACCATTTTTAACATTTCCTCATAGAATTTTATTGTTTCCTGCTGGGTCATTTTATACCAAATGAACCTCTAGTATTCCAATATTCTCCATAAATCAAATCACGCTTTCTTAACATTAGGAGCTCATTTTTTGGAACTTTTAACTTGGGTTAAATCTCTAAGTTAACAGTTGAAAGTTATCCAGTTTCAGTGCTCTGTCCATGCACTACTCCAGCACAAAATCTTAGTGTCATGGTTGTCTCAGCTTGTGACAGACCAAAATGGCCATTGTCTCTGCTGCTAATCGAGAGAGCTTTCTTCGGATCCACAAGGAAATTGTGGATTCCTCATGATCGACAAAGCACCTCTCCTTTCTTCACCACCCCGTCAGGGTGGCTTAACCCTAGTAGGGTCTCCCAGCAAGCAGTTGCTGGCTGCATTTCACAGAGCCTGGTAGAGCCCCACAAATTTCTATCCGTTAGCACTGTGACGTTAACCGAAAGTCCAAAAGGATTTTTTTTAAATATAAAAAAGCAACTGCCTTTGCTTCAACAATTTACTCATTTAAGTATTTGGCCATTGTTTTATCAATCAAATTACTAAACCTGTTTTGGGCAAATGTATTTTATTTTTCCTTTTTTTGGCATAGTTGAAAAAAAATGAGAGTTTTTCTGATAAAAGAAGACAGTTTGCGTTAACAAACTTTCCTTAACAGCAATTTTATACTTTTGGATAAAGAATGAACAGTTATAGGATGCTGACTAATAAATCTGATTTTGTCATCAATAGAGGAGATCCTTTCTGCTGTTCTAATAGGATGTAGCTTCAGTCCACTATGAAACAGCATGTGCCAGTGTGCGTTATCACTTTTTCTGCATTCAGAGAATAAAGCATTTCAGGAATTCAAATGACTTGGGGAAATTTACTCCAGTGTATATTTCCCTTTGTGGCCGAGGCTCCGTTCTGCTAGGTTGACAGGCTGCTATTTCCTTGCATACAAAGGGGTACATTATAAATAACTTCAAAGCACTTAAACTAAAGAGTGGAGTGTCATGGTAAGTTCCTAGGGGAGCAATAGAAAAGAACTAGAATATTATCAGAAACTGAGTTGTGAATTAAAGGGCAACAAAGATATTTTAATTCTTAAATTATAAAGGATTATCCCAGAGGAAAACAAAAAACAGCAGGCATAAGACAACATAGTGGACCGGTTTCTGCGATCAATAGTACATATATTTCTATCTCCAAACTTGAGAATAAATGGATGATTTATGAAATGTTAATCATGGACTTGAGTTGTAGAAGTTTGGGTGATTCTGAAAACTTAGGTACGTATCTTCTGCTCTTAGCAAGTCCAGATCAGAGTGTGGAATAGGACCAGTTGAGCCACCATTTAACCTTAAAATGAGAACATGGAAGGTGAACTTTGTGCCACAAGTCCCCCTTTCTAGTACCAGGATTATATGGTGCCTACTAATCTTTAAAATTCTGCTAAAATAGCTTTCTCAAGACAGACGTAGTTGTAGCATATGCATGCCTTGGCAAGTATCCAAAAATGACTTTTTGAATAGTTTTGTGGAGGAAGCTATTCAATTAATTGGCAAAGCAGTCTAATTAATTTGCTTAATATAGACAGTGGCATCCATTGTCGGTATGTAGGCAAATGCTGTAAAATGTATTTAAACTTCATTTCCATCAGAGTAGGGAACAGAGAAGCATTCAGCTGATGGATGCACAGAAAAGATGTGCACTTTTTTTGTTGTTTCTATTTCAGAGTAGCTTATTATTTAAAAAAGCTTTTGGCCTCTTATCATAGCCTTGCATCTGATTATCAAGAAAGGAAATGTGGGTGAATTTGGTTGAACTGTTGCTCTTTTGTAATGACCACAAAGAGATCATGAAAAGATTTAAAACTTAAAAAAAAAGAAACAATTTTGCTCAATTACTCCTTCTTTTCTCCGTGTACTTTTTGTTGTTTTTCCCAAGATCCTGGGGTAGAAGAGAAAAGGGTTGGATCTGAACAAGTAAGTCAGAAGCAGAGTAAGTAGAGTATTCTGGATTGGGCTGGATTCCTAGATTGAGGCTGGCCATGTAAAGAGCGATGGGAAGGTAGGCAGGAAGCAGGGGCGAAAGGAAGTGAGAAATAAGGCTAAAAACCAAGAATCATCAATCTTTAAAGTCATAAAGACATGGCAACAAATCAGCTAAACTGGGAAGAGGATGAAAATTAAATTAACAGGGAGTATAAATTAAATTGCATATCCACATTTAGTAACTTTTTAAATTTGGCCTGAAGGCTAATTATCTACTTATGCTTTGTTGTGGCTGGAGAAACTTAAGCAAGTATGAGCCAAGCATCTTAGAAAACTCTGCTGAGATTTGCCAGTGAGCCCAAGAGCAACCAAGTAGAGATGCAGAAGAGGGATAGAAAAGATACAAAGAAAAAGTGGGAATAGAAGTTCTCAACAGAAGTGAGGATATAGGGGAAGAATTGGAGAGCAGGAAAACAAGAGGGAAGAATATAACATCCACAGTGTAGATGCATGGTGTGGGGAGAGAGAGCAGTGTTTCTTTTTCTCTCTCATAAAATTAGAACTCACGACCACCCATTAAAACTAAATATAGAGATATATAGGTCTTGAAGTAGTGAGCTCTGGCTCACAACTCTGAACAATATTTGTTTCTATCAGACTGTTGATTGACCACAAGAAATTCTTGTTCAGGCAAGGCAGAGTTAAATTCATGGTCAACCATTGTGGCAATGGCAAGTTATTATAAGAAATTCCTTGTTCATGGAAGGTCAGGATATAAATGGTGGCCATGGTGGTTTTAATCTTTGCCCATCTTGTGTCACTGCTATGAAATGAGCAGCTCTATAAATCATTTAAATAAATGAATACGTAAATGGCTAATAGTATTATTGGTTACTGTTTTTATCTGCTGGATTACAACCAGCACACTTTATCTGTTGTTTGGAATCGACTAAAGAAGATTGTTGGCCATGTGACATAGTATTGTGGATTATAGGTCTATGGCCTAATCCAGCAAGTTTCTTATCTTTTTATAGGAGTGCAAAATACACATTGCACAGAAGGTGGGGTAATGTGATAGAGAGTCTTTGGAAATAAATAAACAACCCTGAATATTTAGCTCTTTTTAGATGTTTGCAGAGGTGAAATTCAGCCCGTTCGCACCAATTATAAGCAGTTTGGAGAACTGGTTATTAGAAGAAATTTCCTTGTTTTTTTTCCCACTTTACAGAGTTAATCCTGTAAAGATTAACTTTACAGGCTTAATCCTGTAAATAAGGCAGTTGTTTCTAGCCTAATCTTTATTGCCTTGCTTACAGAAACTGCCTGTCCCCTTATTACATTGTAATTTTGGTGAAGTTTAATTCTGTGCTTGGTGATGTTTAATCCTGTGTTTATGATGGGATAAATTTCCCTATTCAGCTTTGTTTGGAATGAAAAAGTATTCTCTGTTCCTGAAAAGAATCAGCTTCAGAAATGTGGCTAGTCTATGTCTGTGTCTATTTGTTCTGGTAATTGGTTTAACAAGCAATAGCTAATCCTTTGCTTCATTCTAGCATTAATTGCTTTCTTTGTAGTGAGGCTTATCTCAAGTGTTTACATCTGAGCTTGCCTGGGGTGTAAACTCTGGCAATGAGCATGTAGTTTTAAAAGAATTTTTTGTATTGTGTTTGAATTTTGTCCTGCCTCATGGTTTCTTTTTCTGTCTGGGAAGGGGGTCTTCCTTCACTGCTTTAGTGGTTCTTGGCATTGTCCTTTTGAGGTGTACTTCCAAGAGGCAGGATGCAAGCTTGGCATTGATTTTTTTATTGCCTTTCTGGGGAGCATGTGATTTTTCTTTAAACCTGGATGATTTTCCTTAGGATATTTTATGAGGTGAGCGAGACCAGCTGGTATCTTTTAAGTGATGCAAATGGATCTAAGAATTGCTTCTCCTGGGTGTGCTCTTTCTGGAGAGTTTAAATGATCTCTCTGCTAAAAGGTTTCACTTTATGAGCAAGAGTTGGCTGTTGATAGTTATCATTGAAATTTAACTATTTTAATTCCTCAAGGTGCTCTGGCATCCTGCGGATTTGAAACTCCAGCTTGCAGGTATTTCTAATCTAAGGATTGGTATTTAGGGCAGCTTTTTGCAAGCAAAGAAGCTTTTTGAATTTTTGTACAGGCAATCCTTGACTTACAACAGTTCATTTAGTGACCATTCAAAGTTAAAATGGCATTGAAAAAAGTGACTTATGACTGTTTTTCACACTGCAGCATCCCCATGGTCACAAGAGGTGAGGTGAAGCACCCCTTGACATGAGTAACATCCAGTTGGCCACACCCACCCAGTCACATGACCACCAAGCCACACCCACCAAGTCACAGAACTGGTAGTAAAAAAACCGGTACCACAGAACAGGTAGTAAAAAAAAAAGAGTTTCACCACTGGATATTTGGCTAGACGAGTGTCAGCCCTGGAACCATTTTGAAAATTTTCAGGGCTGCCACAGCAAGGCCAGTTGATGCTATGGAAATGTGAGGACAGAGATGGAGATAACTGGCCAAAATAACATTCTTTCCTGTGGGAACCAAGGATGTCCCCACCAGGTGTTTGGAAGATGTTTTAGATTGGAATTAAAGTGATTCAGAATCAGCTCGTAGTGAAAACAGCTCTTTTATTCAGCACAGCACTCATAACAAGAACAGATAACATAGGCAAAATGATGGCTATTTATACTATTTACAAATGCGCGCCTAGCCAATCAGAGAGCAGGATTTTCCTGCTCTCTGACTAACCGCACCAGACTTGGTGTCTGCTCCATACCTTATATGGTACAGAACAGAAGGCATGGACCAAAAGCAGCCGAAAGAGGACTGTGACCTGATTGGACCATGTGATGGATGTGTGACCTAAGGGGCAAGAACTTTGGGGTTTTGATTTGGATGGAGAAAAGCTTGGGTCCTTCAGATTAAGGTTTTTACCAGCTGTGCCAATATGGCATTCCTAATAAAATTTTACTTTGAGGAAAACTCAGGCCTCAGAGTTTTGATTTTGCTGGGCATGGAACCCTGACAATGAGGACATTCAGAGTCTAACATCAAACTTTTTCTGGCAATACTGAGCCCAATATCAATACTGATATTAAATCTAAAGATGGGTGACAAAACCAGGATCCTTTTGCAGGGTCATAGAGACAAGAACCCAACAGTTTCAGAACAAAGCTGGCTATGACAGACAGTTGTTTGTGTCTGGTGAAGGAAGCTGAGAGCTGGCACTCACCTACTGGATACTACCAGATCTCCTCATATTGCCTTTCCATTTGCATCATTATTGGGTAACTTTGAATGCTTTCAGACAATAGCTCCCCATGGATGACTCCCTTTTCACTGATTATTCTGTTCTTTCCAAGTTGTCTGAATAACAAAATTGGAGAGAGGAGGGAATGCAAGGGGAAATTGTCCGCTCCATAATTTTATTCCCAGTCCTGTTGATCTAATGATCAAGAATACAAGTAAACAATAACAAAGAGAAGTCTCGTTCCATTGGTAGAAAGGAGCTCCCTCTGCTCACCTTCATATATTATCTATGTATGCCTGAGTTTATGTACAAGGTAGGCTGGGTGGGGGAAATGTAGGTGAATGTATATAACACACACACACACACACAGAGAAAATGGATGATGTGAGAGGCTCTAAATGAAGAAACGTAAGGATATATACTATAAGAGTTGAAAACATGTTTTTCCCATTTTAATATTAGCTCTCTGCATAGTTCATCTAACTGCTTTTATGTGCACGTCCTTCCCTAGCTTGAGAGATTGTGACAAAATCATCTCCATAGTTTCATCTTTCCCAACCTCAATGGTTGTGTTTGCAAGGTTTAATTTGGTTACTAAATTTACTTTTTTACAATTTCAACAGTACTCCAAACTACAGAAATATCTAGCCAGGGTAAATGGTAAACAGGTGCAAACACAGTCATTAATCTTTAGCTGACCTTGTTACATGACTTGTATGTACACAAGCAATTATTCCTGAGGGAGTGGGATCAATATATTGACCATGTACTTCTTTATGAGAGAGACTAGTTGAGCAGTAACTGATCTTGCCTAGAAGAACATTACCCAATACCATCAAATTTAACCAACTTCAAAGACTACATTGAAAAGTTGTGATGCTCTTCCTGAAAGCAGAGAGGATTGTGCAATTAAAAATTGCATTCCGAAGTTCGAAACCATATGACTCATTAATAGATTTCTGAAAGGAAGATTACATCTTTTGCTGGCCTTGGATTACTAAGTAGTGCCAACACATTACAATACATCTGGAAAACAAGCGCAGGTTTTTCAACAAAGAGAAATGGCTCTATACCTTACATAAATTTTATACTGTACTCGTTTTGAAGACAACTCCACTTAGAACACATCTTGGTATCCTGAATGCTCATCTCTGAGTAATGCTTTATCACATTTATTCTATCAGCATTGTATTCTTTCATAATTATTCAAAAATTGTATTCAAGAAATAAAGTATCCTTTGCAACAGCTGAAATGGTCAGTCCTTTGTAATCTCTCTTGTATAGCATATCCAGCGCACCAGGAGGCAGCTCATCAAGAGGCATCCCTGCCAGGCTTCATGTAGTTTTGTGTATTGGTTACCTAGAAAAGAGCAGGTTATAGATATAATTTAATATGAAAACCTTTTTCTCTTTCAGCTCCTCCCTCCCCACACACCCGATCCCCATGGCTGCTATAAAACCTTAGTATATAAAAACTGAACTTTGAATTTGAGTAAAACCTAATAGGAAGGTGTTTTTTGATGCTAACCAGGGGGGAAAAAAATGCAATATTAGAAAAATGCCCTCTTTATTCTTCTCGCTCTGGAAGGAAAAAGCAAGTGCATCTAAGATTTCCATGAAATGAATGCTTGTTGAAGGAGAAAACAACACTGAGTGCCTGATAAAAGGTTTCATTTCACCAAACAGTGATGTGACCCTCAAGAAAGCTTCTAATGATTTCTGTTTCTTTGTGCGTAAGAGATAGTATATGTGTGTATACCGCTGGGTTCTGAAGCAGCTGGAATGCCTTACATGAGAATTTGTGTGTGTGTGTG
>JAEANM010010398.1:0-15817 GCA_017656035.1 Myanophis thanlyinensis
GCACCTGTACCCAGAGAACGTGGATTTTGGCAATCATGAGGATTTATCCAAAGAACCAAATCTTCCTTTCTTATGTAAAGCACAGGGTGAAATATTAAAAAACAAAAATTATATTAAAAAAAAATAATAACCTGGATGGCTGAGAATCTCCATCGACAGCTTTTCAGAAGACACCTGAGTTTGACAAGACAGGCTAAACCAGGGGTGGGCAATTACGGCTCCTTCATGACTCATGGACTTCAACTCCCAGAATTCCCCGCAGCATGGCTGGCTCAGGAATTCTGGGAATTGAAGTCCACGAGTCATGAAGGAGCCGTAATTGCCCACCCCTGGGCTAAACAATCTAGGCATTTCAGGAAGGGTGTTCTGCTTTTATGCTCCCAGTTCCTACTGGAGTAAGGTATCCATGCTGTGACCAGGACACAGGCTGGATGAACAAACTTTGGTCCAGTTGCCATGATTTAACCTTGTCAGATACTTTTGACCTGGATTGTTGACTCTTCCTTTACCTATTGTTTAAGCATCTTCCGTTTCTCAGAAGATTAGCATCATT
The DNA here is from genome assembly GCA_017656035.1 of Myanophis thanlyinensis. Classification (NCBI taxonomy): domain Eukaryota; kingdom Metazoa; phylum Chordata; class Lepidosauria; order Squamata; family Homalopsidae; genus Myanophis; species Myanophis thanlyinensis. Next base: position 554 of record JAEANM010010398.1, read on the forward strand.
CTGAATTTGTTATCGAGACATTTTCCCGGCTTGAGAAATGCTGCACTTTTGGATCTCTTTGGAAAGCACATTTGTACATCTTATTATCCTGCAGGGGAGTGTTTACAGGTAGTTCTCAACTTACAACCATTCGCTAAGTGGCCGTTCAAAGTGACAATGGCACTGAAAAAAGTAACTTATTGCTGTTTTTTTCACGACATTGTCCCTGTGGTCACATGATCGATATTCAGATGTTTGGCAACTGGCATTTACTTATGACGGTTGCAGTGTCCTGGGGTCACGTGATCCCCTTTTGCGACTTTCTGACCAGCAAAGTCAACGGGGAAGCCAGATTCGCTTAACGGCCGTGTTCCTAACTTCACAACTGCAGTGATTCACTTAACAACCGAGGCAAGAAAGATCATAAAACAAAGCAAAATTCAATTAACAGCTTCCTTGCTTAGCAACAGACGTTGTTCTGAGCCAGGCTTCCCAAAATTGCTAAGCAGACTCTTTGTCCCAACAAAACCCCTTTTTATTAAGCTAATGTGTTAATCCTCTAATTCATCTCCAGCAAACAGTCCCAGCAAACAGTCTTTCAAGGGTGAATTTACAACCACGGATCTTACCACGCTTGGAGAGCTGCCAGGCCGATATCTTCCAAACACAACTCTGTACAAGAAAGTACTTGGCACTGAGTCTCTGAGAGTCACGAACAAATCTTCTCACCAATTAAGCGAACTAATTGTCTCCTGCAAACTCCACTCTCCTTTCACTCCTATTTATCCCCTATGGGAGGGGCCATTCACTGTCCACCTGTGCCTTTACTCCCGAGTCAGCCCTTGTTCCTTAGTTGTTCCCTTCTCCTGGCAGCTCTGCACATATGTGTATGTGAAACAGGCTCCAGCTATTCTTCTTCCCCACTGATCTCTGACTCTGAAGGCAAACGACCTCGGCCTCATCTCTGCCTCCCACGCAGAGCGTCCATCAGAGCCTTCCTCTAACTCCAGGACTGGCCCATGTTCCTCCCCAACCTCCTCATTGTCTGAGTCTGCCACCAGCTCCGCTGGCCACTGATGGGCCACAACAGATATCTTAGGCTCCATTGTGATCATAAGTCAAGAACTATCTGTAGTTAGCCTGGCCGTAAAAGATGTTATGACTTATTCTTAACCTCTTAATAGGTTTTTTTTTTTTTGCTGTTTATTGTTTTCCCCTTAATATAGATCAGGAAGGCAAAATGTTTTCTCCAGACACTGTTAGCCAGATATAGAAGCCAATGAAATAAAGCAAAAGGAAAAAAAAACCCAATACATCAGGGTTAATTTTACCAAGCTCTGGTCATTATTGCCAAGGAAAACCCATTAAGTTCCATTTTCAGCTCAATGAAGGAGAAAGTGCAGTTGTGTCTCCTCTTTGGCCCCTGGATTGCCTTGTCGTGCCCAATACCGCATGCGCCCAGGGTTGAGCTCATTTTAATTGGCTTCTATTGATTCCGTGGAAATGCTTTGTCTTCTGTCTTTTTATGCCGTTTGCTTACGTCTAAGTACCGTATTATGCTATTCATATTTTATGGCTTCTGGAATCACCATTTGAGATTAAGGCCGGATACACCATGAGCAAAAACTGATAGGTCGAATCATCATAAATCCCATTGATTTCAAAAGGACCAACCATCCCCCAGGACGTTTTAATGATTGTCATGCACAAATTCTCTAGATCCGTGATGGCGAACCTATGGCACGGGTGCCACAGGTGGCACGCAGAGCCATCTTGCTGGGCACACAAGCTGTCGACTAACATACCTCCAGCTGAGCATGCACAAGCGATTGCGCATGCATGCACGATTGCAGAGATCCACTGGTCTTCAGCTGTGCATACGCGCCATTGCAGTAGGAAATCCAGCTGATCTTCGGAGCTGCCCTGCGCATGCACACGCGATTGCTCATGTGTGTGTGTGAGTGCCTGTGCACAGCACGCGTGCTTTGCATGTGCAAAAGCAGCATGCATGAGCAGATGGTGTGCTTGCACATGAAGTGCATGTGGAGGAGCCACATGCAAGGGCGGATGGCACATGCAAAGCACGTACTGTTCGGCACTCGGTGATTAAAAGGTTCACCACCACTGCTCTAGATAGTGAGATGGGAGAGCATGCACAATGCACGTAAAAGAAACATCAGAAAAGAGTCTGAAACTCTGGAAAGAGTGCAGAGAAGAGCAACCAAGGTGATTTGGGGACTGGAGGCTAAAGCATACGAAGAACGGTTGCAGGAATTGGGAATGGCTAGACGAGCAAAAAGGGACATGGAGGCTCAGTGGCTAAGATGCTGAGCTTGTCAACTAGAAAGTTTGGCAGTTCAAATCCCTAGCGCCATGTAATGGAGTGAGTTCCTGTTACTTGCCCCAGCTTCTGCCAACCTAGCAATTCGAAAGCATGTAAAAAATGCAAGTAGAAAAATTGCAAAATTTACCTTGGTGGGAAGGTAAACAGCGCTCTGTGCACCTTTGGCATTTGGTCATGCTGGGCACATGACCACGGAATCCTCATCAGACAGCGCTGGCTCTTTGGCTTAGAAATGGAGAGGAGCAGCGCCCCCTAGAGTCAGGAACGACTAGCACCGTGATGGCGAACCTATGGCACGGGTGCCACAGGTGGCACGCAGAGCCATCTTGCTGGGCACACAAGCTGTCGGCCAACTTACCTCCAGCTAAGCATGCACATGCAATTGCATGCGTGGTTGCAGAGACCCTGCTGCTCTTCGGGCGTCCGCTGTGAATGCACACGATTGCAGCAGGAAGTCCAGGTGGTCTTTGTAGCTTTCCTGCACATACATACACGATTGCTCATGTGTGCGTGAGTGCCTGCATGCAGTGCGCACATATGGCATGTGCAAAAGTGGCATGCATGCGCAGGTGGTACGGTTGCACATGCAGCATGCATGGAGGGGCTGCACGCAAGTGCGGATGGCACGTACAAAGTGCATACTTTTCGGCACTTGGTAAGTAAAAGGTTCGCCACCACTGGACTAGCACATATGTGCGAGGGGAACTGTTACCTTTAATTTAGTAAAGAGAAGGATCAGGGGAGACATGATAGCGATCTTTCAGTATTTGAGGGGCTGCCACAAAGAAGAGAGGATCAACTTATTCTCCAAAGCACCTGAAGGCAGAACAAGAAGCAAAGGATGGAAACTAATCAAGGAGAGAAGCAACCTGGGATTCAGGAGAAACTTCCTAACAGTGAGGACAATTAATCAGTGGAACAAACTCCCTTCAGAAGTTGTGGGTAGTTCGTCACTGGAGGCTTTTAAAAAGAGACTGGACAGCCATTTGTCCAGAATGGTATAGGGCCTCCTGCTTGTGCGAGGGGTTGGACTAGAAGACCTCCAAGGTCCCTTCCATCTCTCTTATTCTGTGAGCTCAACCTCTCCTGTTCATCCATCTTGGGAAGAGATTCCTCCCTGAATGCTGCTGCTCCCAAGCCAGAAAAAGAAAAGAAAAAGGACAAAACAGATCCAATTTTGTTTGAGACAGTTTCATCGAAGAGTGATAAAAAGAGACATAAAAACTGGACAAGAAGTGCTGGTTTCCATTACTGGCTTTGTCGTAAGATCTGCGCAGCCATTGATTTAAAGTGATCTTCTTCTGAATCAGCTCAATGCAGCCCTTGGTGTTTCCGTTCACTTTTTTTTTTTTATGGGACCTGCAAGAATAGAAAGGGAAGGAGGAAATCCAGGCTACAGAAGGGGCCACAGTCCCCTGCCTCCTGTAGATGGGGCTCAGGTCTGATAAGCCTACAGCAAGATACAGGTCGTCCCAGACTTACAACGGTTCATTTAGTGACTGTTCGAAATTACAGTGCAACTGGAAAAAGTGGGCGGTGATGACTGCTGATGTTGACTATTGTAGCATCTCCAAGGTCACACGATCGAAATCTAGAGGCTTGGAAGCTGAGTCATACTTATGACGGGTGTAGCATCCCAGAGTCACGTGATTCGCCGGTTTGCGACCCTCTGACAAACAAAGTCAACGGGGAAGCCGGATTCCCTGAACAACCGTGCCCTTCATTGAACAGCTGCAGCGATTCACTTAACGCTTGTGGCCGGAAAGGGGACAAAATTCCCTGCGCAAATATCTCACTTAGTGCCCAAAAATAAAAGAATCGGGCTCTACCGTAGTCATAACTCGAGGACTACCTGTACAGGAAGAGTTTAATGGGGATATTATTCTTCCTAGGGCCACGCTTAGGAGCCCAGCTGGGAAGAAAAATGCTGTATAACATGAGTGTCCACTTCTTGGCCACTTTATGGACTCCATTTCCCAGAATTCCCCACCCATCCAAATTCTTCAGAAATGTCTCTTCAGCAGTTCCTTCTCCCTCTTCGTCCTTCCTTCTACTATGGCTGGCGTCCCCCAACTCTGGTGCCTAAGAGGATAACTGATGTTTGAATATGTGGAAGGAGAAACTCCCTTTCCCTGTTCCTGCCCACCTGCTTTTGGCAACCTCTGACCCCCCCATGATTGCTATTACCACCTTTCCCTAAGACCTGCCTGTCCCATTAGATCAAACAAGGTGGGCACCAGTGGGCACCCGTGATGAAATGCAGCTGGGTCGCACCGGTTCTACTGATCTGGTAGCGATATTGAAGTTTGGCCCCACCCATCTGCTCCTGCCCTTTCCTGTCCTATTGTAGAGGTATAGAGGATTGTAAAGGTAGATACTATGGAAGAGGAGCGGGCCGGGAATCCGAGCCTGCTATGGGGCATCCCAAGGGAATGATTGTGCCACAGGTAGGGGTTTGGGTTTGATTGTTTTGGAGATTAGGTAGGTAGGTAGATAGGCAGAAAGAAAGAAAGAAAGAAAGAAAGAAAAATTATTTATTGGCCAAGTGTGATTGGACACACAAAGAATTTGTCTTTGGTGCGTATGCTCTCAGTGTACATAAAAAGAAAACAAATTCATCAGGAATCGTAAGATACAACACTTAATGATAGTCATGGGGTACAAATAAGCAATCAAATCATACTAGGAAACAATCATCAATATAAATCGTAAGGATACAAGCAACAAGTTAGAGTCATAGTGAGGTTGTGTGGATGATGGAACGATGAGAATAATAGTAATGCAGACTTAGTAAATAGTTTGACAGTGTGGAGGGAATTATTTGTTTAGCAGAGTGATGGCATTTGGGAAAAAGCTGTTCTTGTGTCTAGATGGTCTTGTGTGCAGTGCCCTATAGCGTCATTTTGAGGGTAGGAGTTGAAACAATTTATGTCCAGGATGTGAGGGGTCTGTAAATATTTTCCCAGCCCTCTTTTTGACTTGTGTAGTACCTGTCCTCAGTGGAAGGCAGGTTTTGGAGATTGTTTCATATTTTTGACTTTAGGGCTGTTGTAAGCCGCCCAGAGTTGCTTACAGCAGCCGGCCATGCAAAACTGTTTAAATAAATCGATTAATGCTATGGTCTCTGCCTTTGCAGCTCGATGAGGCTCATAACCAGGCCCGCAAATTGCAGAGGTCGCTGGATGAGCAGACGGAACAGAGTGAAAATCTCCAAGTCCAGCTGGAACACCTGCAATCCAGGTAGGGGGAAGAAGTAAGCGACCTCTATTTGCCCTATCAACAGAGTTAACAAAGCCAGCCGATCTGTTTCCATGTCCGAATCACCATGGATTAATTTCTTGAAATCACCTCTTGTGATTCTCCAGGACCGAAGGTCACCCAACACCCAACCACATATGTTGTCCTTCTATAGGTATACTCAGATATGCAAGTGCCTCTCATGGTGTACAAGAGAGGGCATCCTTTGGGTAAGATGTGCTTTGCTAAGATCTTTGGTTGGCCCTAGAATGTGATTCTGGGTTCCAATCTACAACTCTGCAATACTCGGTTGTCTCCCATCCAACGACTCGCCAGGCTCAAAGCTGCTTGGGTTTCCCAATCAGCCACAGTGAACTGGCAGCCTGGATTTGTGGGTAGTAGGACTTGTTCCTGGGCTTAATAAGAGTTCAGCTTCCCTTCCCTACCTTTCCACACACAAAAGATAGACACACACAACAGTTAAGATGTATGGACTTCAACTCCCAGAATTCCCCAGCCAGCATGAATATGTTTTGGGATGGTTGTAAGTACTTTACCTGTGCAAAAGCACCTTTTCTGAGGCCATTGTAACTTCAAACGGTCATTAAACAACCAGTCATAAGGACTATCCAAAGTCCACTGCTTCTCAACCTCATCAACTTTCAGACATATGGACTTCAACCCCCTAGAATTCCCTAGCCAGCATGAAAAAGTTTAATTCTGGGAGTTGAGGTCCACATAGCTTAAAGTTGCTGAGATTGAGAAACGCTGATTTAGTCCAATTTAGAAATCTCTTCCCTTTGCTCCTCGCAGGAGAAAAAGACCGCCTGCCATCAGTTTTCCTTTCCAGCAGCGGTCACCAACCAGTGGACCACTGGTGGTCCATGAGAAATTTTGGTGGTCCTCAGAAAAATTATTTGCATTTTTATATTGCACTAAATCAGGGGTTGGTAGGCAGATCATATTAGTGGTCCGTGGCATTTAAAATTATGCATTTAGTGGCCCCTGAGATCCAAAAGGTTGGGAACCCCTGCTTTACACAACAACATACAGGGCTTGTCTCCTGGTCTCCATTTCTAGCACCGCTTCTGGTCCCTCCATACTCACCTCCTTCTCCTCCTCCTCTTGTTCTTCCACTTCTAAAATATTTATTGCTCTCTGTTCTCTGCTTCCAATTTCGTTCCCTTCTCGGGAACTCCAAACCAATTAAAAGAAAAGGCCTTCTCCCAGAAAACTCTGGGTAATTTGTGAGCTGAACACAACATGCAAATTGGCTGCGGCTATAATTAGAGAGAAGAGGAAAGAGACCGGGGAGGGGGGAATTTTCTCCGAAGAGCAAGGGTTGGGCAAAAGAGGGCATCATCATCGTGGCAAGAAGCTGCCATGTGGGGGAGGGGTGTCTTGAGAGGAGACCCAGCCAGGTGGAGGCCATGGATCTCCTGGGGAGATGGAGAAAGTTTCCTCCAAGAGAGAAAAGAGGTCAGGTAGAAAGTATCCTGCTGGATCAGCAAAGCCATCTTGAGATCACAGTCAGAGAAAGATCAACCAGGGAAGAGCTGTAATCCTTTCTCCTCCTTTGGACCAACACGCGCTGACCTCCCAGATGCTGGGCTTGAGCAAATGCTTGCGCTCAGCATCTTCGCTTCTTCGTCTTCTCCTTCTTCACCAAGCTAATGCTCAGCGTGGCTGCGTATTTGAGCGGCAGCGGAATCCACAATACTGACCCAGCTATTTATCTGAGCGAGCAATGAAAGGCGCTGGGTTGGAAACTGGGAGACGGGGAGTTCTAGTCCTGTCGGAGGCACCTCGCCGGCTGAGGGACCTTGGGGCTGGTCCCCCCTCTCTTAGCCCTGGGAAGAAGAAGGAGGAGGAGGAGGTCAGGGCATGCCACTTCCAAAAAAAAAAAAAACACCTGGCCAAGAACAGGGACTTTCAACTCCCATAATGTCCGATTCTTCCAGTTCTGGATTCTGAATTAAGGAGAGATTTCCTGACCGTGGGAAAAAGTCACCCAGTGGAACAGAAGTTTATTTATTTATTTATTCATTTTATTATCATAACTTCTATACCGTCCCCCTCTCCCGAAGGACTCGGGGCGGTGTTCAGCCATCTAAAAAGACATGAATATTAAAATTAAAAAATTAGGTTAATGGCCAATGAAACTGATTGTAAAAATTTAGAAACAATTTAAAACTACACATGTAAAACTAAATTAAAACCAATTAAAATCCCCAACCGATAGTTCCTGAAGTTGCCTTCGGGAATGGTGGGTGCTTCACCACTGGAGGTTTTCGAGAAGAGACTGGGGCAGCCATTTGTCTGAAATGGTGTAGTAGGGTCTCCTGCTTGGGCAAGGGGTCAGACTAGTAGACCTCTAAGACCTCTCTTCCAACTCTTATTCTGTTAATAAGAAGTCAAGATGGCGTTTGGGACAATGGAAGGGGGGGTTAAAACCCTATCTTTTTACATTCCTCATGGCAGCTACCCCACACACACACACACACTTTCTTGCTTGCCAGGACTCTCTTGTGCGTGCCGCTCTTTTGTTGAAGTTCACAACGTGCAGCCCCTTTTTTTGTGACTGGAGGTTGCCAGAGAATGTGGTGTCTGAAGGACTCACAACCCAGGAAAAGAGGGGGGGGAGGGGAGGAGTTTGGAGGAAAAAAGAGCTGGCTTGGAAGAGAGAGGTTGGAGAAGGAGGGGGGGCTCCGCTCTGAGCAAAGTGCCTTTAAGAGAGACTTTAATTTTATGGCCTTTTAGAAAGCGTTTTTTTTTCTTTTTTAATTTGGATGTGTGCTACTCTAGCAATAAAACACTGAAATGTCTGTCAGACAGATCGATGCTGCTCCCCCCTCGAAAAGACAAGGCAGCTGGTTCTCTCTCTCTCTCTCTTCTTTCTTGCAAAGAAAAGAGGGAGGAGAAGGAGGATATGGTTTTTATCTTCTTGTTTTATTGGGGAGGCTGCCATTAAATCAAAGGAGAATAATGGAGCCTTCCTAGGCACCCCTTCCTCCTCCCAGAGATTCCCCCCACCCACCTTAAATAATGCATGCCCCTTCCAGTAAAAAAGCAGCTGAACTCAGGTAGCTGCGCCAGCCGAGAGAAGGCAAGGCGAGGCGAGGCCTCTCTCTCCATTCAGGCTTTGTGGCTTTGGATTGGGAAAAAAAAACAAACCCGCACATAAATTTTCTCCGGGTGAAACTTAATGCTGGGAAGATCAGGGAGCTCACAATGCTGAGAATGCCCGGCTGGAGAAAGGCCTGGAGACTGAAACGTATGGAGAACGGTTGCAGGAATTGGCTAGGGCCAGTCTAGAGAAAAAGATGGATTGGGGGGACAGGACAGCAGGATTCCAGTATTTGAGGAGCTGCCACAAAGAAGAGGGGGTCAAATTACTCTACAAAGCACTGCAAGGCAGGAGAAGAAACAATGGATGGAAACAAACCATGGAGAGAGGCAACCTGGAATTAAGGAGAAACTTCCTAACAGTGAGGAAAATTAACCAGTGGAACAGATTGCCACCAGAAATGGTGGGCGCTCCATCACTGGGTGTTTTTTAAGAAAAGACTGGATGGGCACCTGTCTCAAATTTTATAGGGTCTCCTGCTTGGGCAGAGAGTTGGACTAGAAGACCTCCAAGGTCCCTTCCAGCTCTATTCTGATGGACTTTGAACAGCCTGTTCGGGAGGAAAAGCAGACTTTCTCCAGCTAACAAATGCTGCGCTGACTTGAGTGAATGGCCTAAATATTGATATATACGTAGAACGCTTATGAAGGTAGCCATGAATCGTACGGCAGCCCACAATGGCCAGATAGATACAACATTTGTGCTTATATTGGCCCAAATGTCTTGAACTAAGAGAAAGCTACATGTTCTCCTGCTTGAGCAGAGGGTAGTAATGAGATGAGATGGGATAGAATAGAATAGAATAGAATAGAATAGAATAGCAGAGTTGGAAGGGACCTTGGAGGTCTTCTAGTCCAACCCCTTGCTCAGGCAGGAGAATCTAGAAGGGCTCTAAATTCAGCTCTATCTATTCTGAATTTGAATTTGAAGGCTGCTTGCAGCTTTAAAACCTCGGATTCTCAATTTGAGAACATGGGAACATTTGATAGTTCCTGATATGTGTTTATTGCTGCTGTGTCCCCGGCCCGAGGCCTGTGATTAAAACAAAAAGGTAGGAACGATCGCTTGAGTCTAGAGGTCTTAAATGTTTCAGTATCCTATCAGCATCTTCTGTCTTTGGACTGGCTTTGGTAGAGCAGCCCTGGGCCGGGTGGGGGGGGTGTCTGAAGGAGCATGACCTACTTTTGGAGGGGGGGGGGTCTTTGCATGTTCCGCCTTTTTCTTTTATTTTCTTTTTTTGTAACAACTTGCTTTGGTAACAAGGTCTGGAGAATTCGGAAGCTCCATTCTACATCTTTTTCATTGCTTGCTAATTGCATGGCCTCCGGGCCACATGCACGTACATTAAATGGCTGCAAGTCTCTGTGAACATTGTTTGTTTGTTTGTTTGTTTGTTTGTTTATGCGCCCACCAACCCTGGCCGCCGAGGTCAAACACAACCCTGATGTGGCCCTCAATGAAATCGAGTTTGACACCCTTGCCCTAGATCAGTGGTGGCGAACCTTTTACTTACCGAGTGCCGAAAAATATGTGCTTTGTGCATGCCATCCACACTTGAGTGCGGCTCCTCCATGTGCACTGCATGTGCAACTGCACCACCTGCGCATGCATGCAGCTTTTGAACATGCAATGCACACAAGCTGCACGCAGGCACTCATGCACACACGAGCAATTGTGTGTGCATGCGCAGGAGAGCTCCAAAGACCAGGTGGATTTCCTGCTGCAGTTATATGCATGCACAGCGGACGCCCGAAGACCAGCTGGGTCTCTGCAATTGCGCATGCGTGCATGTGCAATCGCACGTGCATGCTCAGTGGGAGGTAAGTTGGCCGACAGCTTGTGTGCCCAGCAAGATGGCTCTGTGTGCCACCTGTGGCACCTGTGCCATAGGTTCGCCATCACAGCCCTAGATGAAGCTTTGGATGATCCAGGATGGCTGTTCTTAAATTTACTCCTCTGTGGCCATCCCCGATGCTTGCTTTCCTACCTGCTTAGGTGCAATTGTCAAAATACATTTTGCTGAAATATCTAAGGAGGCTTCTCTTCTCCGTTCTTTGGGACAGACTTCGCCGACAGCAGAACCTCCCCCTTTTTGGGAAGATCCGTGGGTCACGCTTTGGTCCGGAGGAGCCCGGAGATTGTACCAGTGACTTGGATGAAGACGAAGACTTGAAAATCCAAGTTCCGTAGCAGTTGGTGGTCTCATGTCTGGAGTTACTGAAGGTGGCATCTAAAAGGCCAGGAAGATGCGGAGCTGAGCCCAGTGGCTCTTGGGGGCAGATTGTTCCTTGTCCCACCTTAGAGCCATTTCTTTCAGCCGGCTTGAAAGATGATCAAAGTGCTCTAGACAGATGACTTCAGCTGTCCTGCGCTGGCCTTCGTCAGAAGAAGACTTGTGGAGAAGTTCTGAGAAAGTCATACCCCCGTTTCTCCTTTTTCTTCTCCCAGATCAGCCTCAATCCATCCAACGCCACTGAGGCTAACAAGAGCAAAATACTATAAGCCAGTGGTGGCGAACCTTTTACTTACCAGGTACCGAACAGATCCGAGTTTCGCGCACATGTACCCTCTGTGCATGTGCATAGTTTCCACGTGCACAATCTGCACATGCACATGACTGTCACATGGGTGCTGCATGTGTGTGCATGCCATCTGTGCATGTGCACAGCTTTTGTGAAAATACGCATGTGTGTGCAGCAGAGCTCTGAAGACCAGCTGGACTCCAAAGATTGCTTGTGCGTGCATGCATAATTTCTTGCATGCGCAAAAGAGGCCTGAACACTTGCTGGGTCTCCACAATCATGCGCGGGCACATGCGCAATCACACACACATGTGCAGCTGGAGGTAAGTTGGCCAACAGCTCACATGCCAGGTGAAATGGCTCTGCGTGCCACTTGTAGAACGTGTGACATAGATTCGCCATCACGGCTATAAGCTTTCATGTAACTCAAAGCAATGGGAATCATCTCCTCCCGGGATGGAGAGAACATGTTTAACCACACCTCTACAGCCTTAATTTCTCTCCCACTTAAATGTTTCTGCAAATGCTACTTTCCTTGAACTTAGGTAAAGGTAAAAGGTTCCCCTCGCACATACGTGCTAGTCGTTCCTGACTCTACGGGGCGCTACACATCTCTGTTTCTAAGCCAAACAGCCAGCGCTGTCTGATGATGATTCCGTGGTCATGTGGCTGGCATGACTAAACGCCAAAGGCACATGGAGCGCTGTTTACCTTCCCACCAAGGTGGTCCTTATTTTTCTACTTGCATTTTTTTTTCTTTACATGCTTTCGAACTGCTAGGTTGGCAGAAGCTGGAGCTCACTCCATTACTAGGCGCCAAGTTCCTTGAACTTAGTTGTGTGCAATTCCAATTCTTCAGATCCGTAATTTGGGGATGAGCTCAGCTGGTACAGCAGGCCAGGGAGGAAACCGAAAAGAACAAATCAGGTGCTCTGTTACCAAAGGTCCCACGGAGTCCCTCTCCTCTTCCCCAAGCCCACCACTTCAAAATCTTCTGACGTATCTTATGAGGTCTGAAGAGAAGGCAACAGAAGCACCAGGAAATCTGAGAGGTGGATTTTTCCATCTCGTTAGCCTACCTTTATATATACAAATATGTGTAAATATATATGTTTCATATGGTAACATTGAACTAGCCATGAAATCCCTGCCTACCTACAGGAGAAAAGTTAAGCATGGATTCTTGATGTGCCATGTCTCAAAGGTGCTTCTTTTTGGATTGAGCTGTGGTGGCGCAGTGGTTAGAGCGCAGCGTTGCAGGCTAATCCTGCCGACTGCCAGCAGTTCGATCCTGACCGGCTCAAGGGTTGACTCAGCCTTCCGTCCTTCTGAGGTCGGTAAAATGAGGACCCAGATTGTTGGGTAAGCTGTAAACTGCTTAGAGAGGGCTGGAAAGCACTGTGAAAGCGGTATATACTGTAAGTCTTTAGGGCTATTGCTACTTTTTTTTTTCAAAAGGCAATGGACTGGGGGTTTTTTTAAGGAGGAAGAAGACATTTTGCTCCTCATCTGAGAAGCTTCATCAGTTGTGTGACAATGAAGTCATCAAATGGATGAAGCTTCTTGGATGAGACACAAAACTTGTTCTTCAAAAAACAAAACAAAACCACAGACTAGTTGCCTTTTGGAGAGAGAAAAAAGCACTTCTGAGACAACTATGACCAGGATGACTGAGAATCTCCATAGACGTTGATATGCTATGATTAATCCTCTGCTTTGTGCCAAGGGACAATGGCATATCAATTTCTTTCCCAGCTGATGGGTTCTCCAGTCGTTAAAAATTGTTAAAAAACAATGGTTTTTTTTAAGAGCCTCCAGTATTAAACTATGGTTTATGTGGCTTTGCCCTCCAGATGGTCTTCTCTTCCTCCTCCCCATTTATTTTAAGTCAACCCAAGTCCTTAAAATGAGGAGAAAGCCACAAGAGCAGCTCTCTTGGGCTTTGGCCCTGCTCTTCAACGGGATCCATTTCTGGTTCTTCCGTAGATCTTTTTTGATGCCTCCTGCAGCCATTCTCCTGCAGCCATCCTCTTGGCCACAGCACTTCCATTCTACGTTCTCTCGCATTGAGGAGATACTCAACAGATGGATTTTTAGGCATCGTAGGCCTTGGACCCACACCACTGGTACAAAGTGTGTGTCTTATTGTGGTGCTTGCCAAATGTTTTGTCTTTTTTTTTTCAGCCCTCATTAGAATGGCTGAATTCTCAAGAGTTTCTATCCCAGGGTTTAGCATTCTACCTGAACATGTGCCTTGTTCACACTTGCACTGGGCAATCGTGATTTCAAACTCCAATAATCTGCAGTTGGTCCGATTCATATAGGCTAAGCCAGGGGTGGGTAACTATGGCTCTTTTACAATCTGTGGACTTCAAATCCAGAATCCCTGGGCAAGGCAATCTAAGTAAAATGGAGGAAACATTGTGAGGTGTAGGTGTAAGGAACCCTTACACTTCAAAATGTTTCCTCCATTTTATTTAGGTTGCCTTGCCCAGGGATTCTGGGACTTATTTTATTATTATTTATTTTATTATTCAAATTTGTTCACAGCAGATAAAACAAAATACATAAACAAAATTTAAAAACCAATATAAAACCATTAAATTTTCTGATATTTTAAAAATACAATTAAAAATTAAATTAATTCTAAAATTTAACCAAAGATTAAAATACCCCGAGGTGTCAGGCCCGGCCAGCTAGCTGGAAAAAGTGAGTTTTTAACGCACGTCGGAAAGCTCGCAGGTCAGTAATGGTCTGAATCTCAGGGGGGAGTTCATTCCATAGGGAGGGCGCAGCCACAGAGAAGGCCACAAGTCATAAAGGAGCCACAATTGCCCACCCCTGGGTTAAGCCAACATTAAACCTCATTATAGTTTGACATATTGGATGGAGCAAGCCCTTGTATGGGAGGGAAGTGTCTCTTGCTAATGGGAGGGTCTGTATCTTAGGGGTGTCCAACCTTGACAACTTTTTAAGACCTGTGGACCTCAACATCCAGAATTCTGGCTGGGCAGTTGTGGGAATTGAAGGCTAGAAATCTTGACGTCGCCAAGGTGGAACATCCCACTCTATAATTTAAGGCAAAGAGTCAGTCCTTTTCAACCCTAGGAAGAAAACAATGGTAAGCCACCTTTGAAAAGATTATCTGCAGGGTTCCATCCAGACACTTGCTAACTGGCAGGCTTGACCCAAAGGACTAAAACGATTCTCATCTGAGCTCCTCATCCTAATTCAGCAGGTTCCATCTTCATGTTTTAAGGCCCAGCTCCTGGAATGGTTCCTTCTAGAAAAACCTTTCTCAAAGTTGGTGCTCTCCAAAGCTGTGAGGGCTATAGCTCCCCCAAATTCCTCAAACCACTTTCAGATGCTGTTGCCTGGGGAAATTCTGGAGGTCGAACTTCCCAATACATCTTCAAGGACACCTTTGGAAGGTTTGGAGAAGATGCCCAGGAGGCCAAGGTCTTGTTTTGCCCACAGGACTCAATCATGCTAACTAAACATGTCTGACAGGCTTTGCAAGGTGCCTTCTCGACACAAATAGCTCGGTGCTAAATCTGCAGCTCCAACTCGCTCAGCAGGGCAACTCACAAACGGGGCAGACCTGCCCTGATAGTTTAACCTGAAGAGTGAGGAAGCTGTCACGGGGTATCATTTTGCAGAATCGTGGAGAAAATAAACAATTTAGTCACCAGCAAAACGTTACCGACATAATTTTTTGATCCATGTCATAAATTCCAAATGAAACCCAAGGAACATTTCCAAGAAAGTGGAGTTCCCTGTAGATGATTGCTTAATATCTCACTATCTCTTACCAGTTCCACACTTACCTACTTTTCCTTCTCCCATACTTCCTACTTTTCCCAAAGAATTCCAGGTCTTCTGCATCTGCAAGGTCACTTCTTGAAATCCGGAGTGCTAAGTATCTACTTGTCCTGACCCAGGCGTAACAGAACCACGAAACAGGCTCTTGATCCTGAAAAAAACCCCTTTTTATTTGGTTACTGTGAATTCTTCTCATTCACATCCAGAAAAGTCCCAGCAGTAAACCTTTCAAG
>JAEANM010010399.1:0-15817 GCA_017656035.1 Myanophis thanlyinensis
TTCCTTCCTTCCTTCCTTTTTAGTAGTTTTTGGTCCATACAGCTGCTATTCAGCTTTCTAACAAAACCCAGAAGTGGCAAGGTGATTGTTAATTCATTCATCAAGATACTTCTAGTTTTCTGAGGGGACTAACAGTACAAAAATGTAAAATGTGTGAAGGTGAGAATGGCCAAAGAGTGACAGAGCTCCTGAAGGGGCTGAAACTATAGAAGCAAGTTCTCTGTGAGAATCGCATCTAGCTACTTGAGCACACTGTATTTCTGTTTCAGGTAGAAGCAGAACAAATATTTCAAATTAAAAGAGAAGATCTTGATTAAAACACTGGAATATAAATAGAAGATGACAGACTCCCTTTGTTGGAAGTGTTCAAGTAGAAGCTGAGTAAAGGCAGTGGTGGAGCAGATTTCCTCAATTAGCAGTTACTTGGACTAGACCTTTGAGGTTCCTTCAGTTTCACAATGCCTAAAAATGCCTGCCATCATCTACTATTTTCAGATGGTTTTAACTAAAAAAATTTCTGATTTCAAGCCAGTGGTCAGAAATGCTTTAGTGCAGGGGAGTCAAGGCCCAGAGGCTGGATCCGGCCCACAAGATGCTTAGATCCGGCCTGCAGGGCCATCCTGGGAACAGCAAAGGATTGGCCGCAGTGCCTCTGCCAGTGAAAACAGCTCCTGAGCTCCGTTTTCACTGGTAGAGGGTTGCAGAGCGCCATCGCAGTCAAAAACGGAGCTTGAGAGCCCCATTTTAGCTGGCAAAGCACTTGGGCCACCATAGGTACCCGAACAGGAGTGATGTCAAGCTGGCCATGCCCACCCCAGCCCCCCAAGGTCAAACACAACCCTGATGCAGCTCTCAATGAAATTGAGTTTGACATTCCTGCTTTAGTGAGTCATGCTTTGAGAAGGAGTTAGATTAGGTGGCATCTAAGGTATCTTTCAACTCTATGATCTTATGTGGAAATTGTAATTCCAAACACATGGAAGATACCAGGTCAGGAATAAAGATTTCTAAGATAAGAAAAACAATACTTACAATAAAAATGAATAAAAGCCCAACTCAAAATCTGGTAAACAATTACAATTATTAATCTAAAATACAGAACTCATAAACCAGATATTACATTGGCTGAAAAGAGCCACATATTTGTTACATGTAAGAAAGATAGAAAATGAACCCAGATTGTTTATTTTATAGTGAATAAATATAGGAATGGGGGAAGGAGTACTTTTATTTAACAACAACAAAAACAAGAGAGAAAAGAAAAACCCCAAAGCAACGCAACAACAATGCATGATGTGTGTGTCAGTATGTTATAAGTTTAACACAATGCTTTCATAAAGGAATATATTTCATTATAATTGTCCAGACACAATTTTTATCTATTAGCAATTTAATACACAAATACATGTATATAAAGACACATACACATATTGGGCCTTGTATTATTGATTTGAATAGATAGTAGGCTCACATGGAAGATCCTAATATAGCTTAGTCTCAGGCAGTTTAGAGATGTTAAGATATTTCTTAGATAGATGTTAAGATATACATGCAATTATTAAATAATTATTATTATTAAAGTGAAATAACATTACAATTAAATGCTTTATACAAATATGCTGAAGTTTACCACATTTATTATTGTTTTTTTTATTACTGTTTTAATTTTTACAGGGAGTTTAACATAATAGAGTAAAAAAATCACCTTAATTCTGAGTTTCTAAATAATCATCAAAAGCTACCCCAACAGCATTTATTTTAATAAATTTAACTGGATATTAAAGAAAAAGCAATCTTATCTACATCCCATTTGTAATGTGCCATTTGCCTATTCATCTGGAAAGAATAGCAGTTCTCCCTGGGAAAGATTTGACAATGACCAGGCACATCTAGCAAACCCACTGAAATTGATGAATTCTAGCAGCAACTGCCATTTGGCTTTTAAGAGCAATGATTAATACAGAAAAAATTGAGTTGCGAAGTGATTTAGGAAGATTGCATTGAATGCAATATATAACCTCAACCCAGCTTCAAATTAGAACCCTGGACTAAAACTCTATATCATCTTTTTATTATATTTCAGTTTATTCTGCTTCATTGCATCACGTACTCTGCATACACAAATACATTTTGCTTTGCTTCAGGCATGGCAGTCTCCCATGGCATTGCAAACTCTTGAGAATCCCAGAAGTCATTTTCAAGGCCACAAAAGAACTTCAGTAGTAGAAATGGAGAAAGGGTACACATATCTCTTCTTGCTATTTCAAAATATACCAATTGACCACAAGCTGTACTGATTTCACTGTACTGTACTGCATTGTACTGATTTTACTAGGGTTTCTCCTAGCATCTATGCTGTTACTACACAGTATTCTGTCTTCAGAATTCTGAATAAAGTGCTAGAGATCTCCCAAAATTAATGATTTGACGTATAAGTCTTCTTCTAGTATGCCACTTATCAGGCTGAGAAACAGTTCCTCCAAGGCAAAATTTACAAAGATAACTTCGCTACATTAAAACACAGCTTTCATTCATTATTGCATTGAGATAAATGAGCAAGATACAGATTAGATTATATGTAGTATATTAGCACACACCTCTGAAGATTGTGGGCTCGGCTTCAAGCAAATAAGATTTCCCTCTATTGTAAGATTCGTCAGCTTAGTACAGAGCCGCAGGTATTGAATCTGACTAAGATCTTCAATGTTGTTTCCTTCTAAATCTAGAATTTCAAGGTTCTCCAGCGGGCTAATCTGACTTAGGTCACCAACATTGTTGTAGGCTATGTAGAGTTCCTAAAGAAAATTGTCTCTTTCAATATTAAGGTGAAATGTGATACATTAAATTAAAATACTAAATCGTAACAATTAAGACATAATAGTAAAAGGAAGTCTCACAGACTTTCTTATAAATAAGCAGCATGAACTTCATTTGCTTGATTGTTGTCATAGGTTTTTACACCTAGCATACAGTATATGGCTAATAAACATAACATCTGCAATATGCCATGGTTTCTTTAATATTATGCAATAGATAATAGGAAAAATAAGAGCTACGGCCTGTGCCCAGTATTGCAAAATGAGCAGATAAAAACAAACCATGGTTTTAAATTTTGGTTTATTAAGAAAATGAGACTATTTCTGGTTTGCTAATAATAAACCAGAAACCATGAGTAAAATTGCCTGTTTTTAAAATACATCTTCTAGAAAGAGAGATCAAGTTGAAGCAATTTTTGATTCTTAGAATAAACCACAGTTTTTTTTTTTATACTTTCAGTTTATTGTGACGGTTACTGAATTAACAAATTCTAGGTTCTATTACGACTCATAGAATCACCAAGAGTCGGACATGTCTGAATGCATATCATCATCATCATCATCATCATCATCATCACTTAGACTTATATACTGCCCCACAATGCTTTACAGTACTCTCTGGTAGTTTACAAATGTCAGCACATTTCCCCACAATCTGGTCCTCATTTTACCAACTTCGTAAGGATGGAAGGCTTGTGCCCCATCAAGATTGAACTGCAGACTCCTTAGTCATATAAGGATGACCCATAGTAATAACGGAGCCTGTTGTAGCAAATTTCAAGTTAAACACACAAAGGTTTGAGTTCATTACACAATATTACATGCAGCATTATCTAATAATTGTGTTCCAGCTTAACACACAAATTCGAGTTAAGGATGGACCATGGGAATAGAACTTGGTCTTAAATGGATGACTACTGTAAATTAACATGGTTTTGATAACTAATTTCCTTCAAAGTAGTAAGGGCTATGCACTATGTAAACAAGTCTAGCAAAACAATGTATTAAGTCTTTGACTCTCCTACCTTCAAAGAGCAGCAGGAAGAGATCCCATCTAAATCTGGGAGCCCACAGCGAGCCATCCATAGGACTTGAAGACGAGGCAGTGCTGTTCCAAGGTCCCTTAAGAGAACAAATACCAGGATTCACCATTACCTATCAAAGGAGTAGCTTCATTTTTAGAAGTTAATAAAAATATATTGTTTAACAACAGAGAAAGAAACAGAAAGCTCATTACAGTTTTTATCAGTGCTTTAATAAAAGAAAATATTTCTATCTCAGGGTTGAAATGAGGGGTCTTTAGTGTTTTCTGAGCATAGCTGTTGATGATGTTACCTAGTTTGGGTAATGAAACATCTGGCGTGTCCCTATCAGAAAAGTTTTACTTAGTTTGAACTATGCATTGGCATTGGTTTCAGCTGACCTTAGTTAGACATTGACACTGATGAATCATGACAATTATGCAACTGTACATATGTATTGCATGTAGAAATAAATGGGCACTGGCAAAGAGACAATTGTATAAAATGTAACAAATAAAGAACAAATGAACATTTCAATATTACAAGATGAAAGAGCCATCAGCCCTTCAATAATCAATTTGGAATAAAAAAGTTTAAGCAGTTCGGGGATTCCATCTTAACAAATTCATTATAAGTAGTCTTCAACTTATGACCACTCATTCAGCAACCATGCAAAGTTATGATGGGGCTAAATGAATGGACTTACAACCTGTGCCTGAGGATATGGCCGTAAAAGTACCCCTGCACTCACGTAATCAGAATTTGAGCACTAGGTAGATGGGAGTGGGAGTTGGAGGCAGTCACTTACCTTACTGAAGCACAGGGCTGGGAAAGACCAAGGCTGGAATGGTTTGGATTGTGGTGGGCCCTTGATTAACAACTAACTGCATTCATTTAAAGATGGCAATGCTAGGATTGTGGTCACTAAGCGGTGTGGTCATGTGACATCTTGTTTTTGCAATTCAAATTAAGTTAAACTTAAATGAAACCACAGTTAAAGGATTGTTGGTCATGATTTTATATTTTCAAATATACAGTTAATATTAGTTAATATACTATATGCTTAATATTTAGTGCTTCCACTAACAACACATATGATACAAGTGAAGTGAATTTTGACTCAGAAATACCAATGGGACTTCTCTTATATTTAGAACTACCTTCTGAAAACAACTATGGCTCAATCATTGAGAGCTTGCCAGGACAGACTGTCCAAGTATGTATATATTGCAAAATCTATCCTTGCATGTACCAATTTGTAATATATCACATACCCTTCTCAGAGTTGGTGAAATGATTTGAAATAAAAGAGTAAGCCAATACAAGGGTATGAAGTGACATGTTGAAAAAAACAATAATTATTCAGTACAATCCTTGTTTGGAAAAATGGGAAATAATCCCATTAGAGGCAAAGGATAGTTACCAGATAATTTCTTACTTTGATTAGGACAAACCTAACAAAAATCCAGATGACATATCAAAACACAAGCTTTCCATTCATGGGAAAAAATGGCAGCATAGCCTTACATCTAGACAACATGAAATTGCTTTGACAACTTAGAGAACCACAGAAAACTATAGACGCAAATTCCTTATTTAGAACTTTGTCCCCCTTCATCCATGGGAAAAGTTTCTTGGAGGATAACTTCCTCCCCTGGCATGTTGACCCCAAGATTGAGTACATCATAGCAAAAACCATTCTCATCAAATTCAGATATTTTCAAGAACTAGCCATTTGAGGCAACTTGGAACTTGAGACAAACAGAATTCTAGATGGTCTAACAGTATGGGGAGCTCAGCTTGATATGTATAACTTATAATGGGAGTGGCTATATAAATTAGTATATTAAAACAATAATTAGTAAACTGTGGAATCAGTTATTTTACTTGGCCTTGATCTTCTTGGGAACAGGTATCAAATCTTTTTTTTTCCAATCAAAATTTTAAAATGTTGATGTACTTTTGAGCATACTGTATCAACTTTTGTACTGAATTACAAACTCCCAGAATTTTAAAAATACCATTAGCTTTTTAGGAAGTATCAATATCATTAGAGTTATTGTTAACACCCAGCACCAATACAAAAAGATCCCGTAGCAAGAAATGAGTTAAGATGAGCAACTTTTCTAGCAATGAAAGGCAGATGTAAACTTGCAATAACCTCAATGAACTTCACCTCCAAGTAAGCAAGTACTGGGCAGAGCTGTGTATGACAGAGAAAGTTAGGATTATACTTTCCTGTGCGGTTAATTTTTATAGCCTGAAAGTATTTTTAAACTAGTTTACAGAGTAGTAGTCTACACAGGGAAGCAGAAAGAAATTTCAGAAGAAGGCACTGTAAAATCATGTCTATATTCTTGCCAAGAAAATAACACAGACATACACCCTTAGCCATCAGAAGTCAAACCCAACTTGAGGCAGACTTTACTTTTATGTCTATTCACAGAGTACTAAATCTGGAACATAAAAAGTTGATTACTTCAGGAAATTGGTTGCAATGACAATACATCATTTTTATTATATATGTATGCAGTAAACATTACATGGATTTTGTTTACTATGGTATCGAAACAATAGAATCTTTTACTAAAACAGGTGTGTTTTATTAAACATAAAACTTTTTCTAACATTTATTTGGAATTCCAACATTTAACAATTGTTGAACTCTGGAAAAACAGAATGGGTTCTGACCTCACTGTATAACATATTTTATTTGAAGGGGAATACTATCATATCCATCCTTGGTTTTATTATATTCAGAGTTATATATTCCTAATTTCCCTAGTCACTCTTTGTAGTATGTAATCATCTTCATTGTCATTCTCAAAACCTATACTAGTTTGCCTGATTCTTTATTAAAATGTGATGTACAGAACTGGACCCAGTATTCAATTTAGGACCTAACTACAGTACCTTTGGTTTAGAAGCTAAACTTCTGTTAATATAATCTAAAATATATTTTGCACAGCATATAATATTGCTGACTCATACACATTTTGAAATCAACTACTATTCCAAGATATTTTTCACAAGTACTATTATAAAGCTGATGTTCTTAATTCTATTTCTATGCATTTTAGTTTGACATCTGATTTCTAAATGGAGAATTCTTTGCATCTGTTAAATTTCATTCTATTCGGAATCAATTTCTCTAACCTAGCAAGAGCATTTTGAATTTTATTTCTATTGCTCTAGAACATGAGCAGTTCCACCCAATTTTGTGTCATCTACAAATTTATAAGCAACCCTGATATCTTTTCATCCAAATTTTGGCCTCATCTATGGTTATCCGATCACTAATGTGCTGAAGCAGAGAATATCGCACGAGGCAAGGAGTGCATCCTTTAGATAACCAACAGGAGGGTGGATAAAAAGGCCTTTTTCAACCAATACCTTACTCCTAATCCATGTTCTGGGTGTTTGGAGTTTAAAACACCTGAGCATTTCTAATGGAAGAGAGATCTGCAAAGTCAGCAAGGAGCTCATCTCTGCTCAGTTTATTAAAACAAAGAGAAAATTGTTACATAAAGCTTAAACCTTGCAGGGAAAGAAATCCCAAAGACAGACTGAGGAATGACTGAAAATAATGTCCTTGCAAGTTTCACAAAGCTGTAGCACTTCTACTTGAAACATGTTAAGTATTTCTCATTAAATCTCAGCTACACCAGAAATAACTTCGGACAACTACTAAACAGAGACAAAATGAGTTCAAAGTGTTGAGCCTATTTGGGCATGGGTCAAATGTGAATGAGCCTTTAATCTCTACACTCACGGTCAGTCTCATTCCATTTCTCCAGATTGTGCTGCTTTCTGCCTATGCAACATTGGATAAACATTACTAATTCAAAACCTAATTTTGAAAATGAAAGAAAATTAAGAATATTACTTTACAAACTACAGTTTATTCTGACTATAGTGGATTCTTTTTCCAGTTAGATATAGAGATCTAATCTTCCCTATGATAGGAATAATGAATTGCCTGGATTCTACCTCATTAGAATTATGTCTAAATTTTAAGAAAAAAACCCCAAAAGACTTACTATCTTTTGAATCTATAGAAGGAGTAATATGATTCCTAATGTTGAAGAATTACACATAATAATTTATGCTTTTGTAGGCTGGATATAACCAGGTACATAATGTAATATATTTGCATAATTTAAGGTTTAAGATTTAAAATTTAAATCATTACAGTTAAAGAACAGGCTTAATCAAGTTTTTCTTATGTACAAAAGATAGAATGTGTAGTCAATCTCTCTCAAGTAGAAAGAAATGCTGTAAGTAGTAAGAAACTTGAATATTACTTCTGACTTAACTTTCTGCATTATTATTTCTTACCTCACAGATGTAAGTATACTTCCATTCAGTTTTAGTTGTTTCAGATTAGGGAGATAAGAACCTGTAAGATCAGGAAAGAAAAACAAATATAAGCAAATATAGATATGTTATAATCCTCTCAAACATCTAATTCCAAATATTTTAATTTCACAGTTTGCACATTTTTTTACCATGACATTTGATTGATTTCTGATGTCTAATATTTTCACAAAAACATTTCCTAACAAAGTTGCCTAGAAATGATGCATTCTATGTCCAACTATATTTAGGCCACTAGTAATTGATATAAAATATAACATTTTGCCATTACATGAATTTGTTTTACAACTGCTTTTAGGATGGTTGTAAAGCACATTACACCATGGTTATTGAACAATTCACATGATCATTAAGTGAACCCTGTGGTTTTTAGGCAAATCCAGCATATCAACTGAATGGGGGTTTTGCCGTATTCTGCTGGAGAATGACAAAAAAGTAGCAAAATGTATTTATATGATTGAGGACACCGATCATAACTGATCATAAATGTGAGTCAGTTGCCAACTGTCCAAAATAGATTATATGACCATGGAGGTGTTTGTGGCAGTCATAATTCTGAAGACGGGTCATAAGTAATTCTTTTAGCAATAGTAATAGCCCTTAGACTTATATACAGCTTCAGTGCTTTACAGCCCCCTCAAAGCGGTTTATAGAGTCAGCATATTGCCCCCAACAATGTAGGTCCTCATTTTACCGACCTTGGAAGGGTGAAGGCTGAGTCAACCATGAGCTGGTGAGGATCAAACTCCTAGCAGTGAGAAGTGAGTTAGCCTGCAGTACTGCATTCCAACTACTGCACCACCATGGCTCAGTATAGCCTAAAAGTTCATTGTAATGGTAGTTAAGTGACCAGTTATTAAGTGAAGACTACCTGTAGGTATAACTTCTGTTGTGCTATCATATAAAGAAAAGGAAGGTGGACATAATAGTTCTAAAACATGCAACTTGTCTAAATGTCATGCTGACTTGGAATCTTCTCAGCACATCCCTTGAGTCCTATGTTGAGAACAGATATTTGAGGGTTATTGCTTATAATAAATAACAGTTTCATTACTATTCTCTAAACATTGAAATTGCTTAATAACTCTCCTTTTAATGGTAATTCCATGCCAAATCCACTAAAAATGGCAACAGGGAATTATATTAATGCTGCATTATAACTATTGAAGGACATCCAAAGTTAAAAAAAATTCTCTCTGGGATTTGAGAGAAGCCCTTCCCCCATGATCAAAGTAACTTTTTCCGATATAAAAATACTTTTTGCTAGAAAGTGTGATGTACACAACAAAAGTAATTCATTGGCTTAAAGTCTCTGAATCTTTAAACATTTTAGAATGTTCCAGAATTTTCAGAAAAGGAGTAGTAACTAACCATAAACATTTAATTAAAATTTAATTAATTTTTCAGAAATGACATCATCCTTCTAATTTTGCTCTTTTAACCCACAGTCGACTCCCTTTCTTTTCCTTTCCATTTCTCCCTCAGTGGCATCTTTGTAGTATTCTTATTGCCTCAATTTGTATTCTCTCATGAAAACTGTATTCCACTCCCCTTATGTGCTACTTGCTACTCATATCTTTCTGTTTTCCCACTCTAAAAGCATACATTGATATGGGCTATATTATCTTCACACAAGAAAATAAGCATGATGCATAATTTGTAGATCACTACCCAAAGAAACTTGTTTATATTGCCAGCACAATGGCCCTTATAGAATACTTTATTTTGCCAAGTGCAATTAGACACAAGGAATTTGTTTCCAATGTAGTAGCTCTCAGTGTACATGCAAAACAATAGAATAATAATAAACATAATAATGATACCAATAAGAGAAGGTAGAAGGAAAGACGAGAAGGATAATAGTAATACAGCCATACTACATGGGTAAATATACTGTACATAAGACAGTACTGTGGGAATTAGATATTCAGTAGAATGATGCCATGAGGCAAAAAACATCTCTTTGTCTACTTGTTTTGGCATGCAATGCGCCATAGCTGCATTCCAAGGGGAGGAATTGAAACAGTTTATGTTCAGGAAGTGAGGGTCTGTAGATATTTTCTCAGCCTTCCTTCTGACCCACTCAGTGGAAGGCAGGCTGGTTGCAATTTTTTTTCTGCAGTCCTAACTATCTGTTGAAGCCTGTACCTATCCTATTTGGTTGTTGTACCAAACCAGACAGTTATAGAAGTACAAACAACAACAATTCCTCTGTAGAATTGTATCAACAGTTCCTGGGGCAGTCTGAGCTTTCTGAGTTGATGCAGGAAGAACATTCTTTGTTGTGCCTTTTTAATGATGGTTCTAATATTAGGTGTTCATTTCAAATTCTGGGATAGTATAGAATCCAAAAACTTGAAGGACTCTACTGTTGATAACATGCTGTTGAATATAGTAGGAGGTGGTAAAATAGAAGAGCTCCTCCTAAAATCCACTCTCATCTCTACAGTTTTAAGCATGTTCAGCTCCAGATTGTTCTGGCTGCATCACTGGGCATCTATGTGCAGACTCATCATTGTCTTGAATGAGACCAATGACTGTTGTTTAAAACTTTAATAGATGGCTCATTAGAGATGGAGTCACTGGTAGAGAGAGAAAAGAGCAGTGGAGAGAGCACACAGCCCTCAGGGACGCCTATGCTAATTGTTTGGGTATTAGATGTGATTTTCTCTAGCTTCACCTGTTACTTCCTATCTGTCAGAAAGTTTATAATCTACCTACAAGAATGGACAAGAACAGCCAGCTGAATCAATAATCTGATAGATGGTATATATCTAATTTTAGTGCTAACTTCTGGCTTACTTTATAGAGAAATTTATTAAGGACTTTTTTGCCAACTAATTCCAGTATATTTTCAGTGTTTTCTTGACACCAGCTAGCTTATATAAACAATAGAATTGCTGATAAGGTCTTTGTTTGCTTTGTAAGAAGCAATCATTCAAGTACACACAATCAATAATCAGCAAGCCTTTCAGATCAATTCAGTATGTAAAAGGATAGACCCACTCGGTCCACTCACTGACAACCTATACGAACAGACAGCATTTCAAATTCCCCCTCAGACATGAGGAAATTTAACTGTAGAACTCCTTTGACAAGTCCTATTTGTCTTACACTTGTTGGCTCAGTGAAATTTTAATATCAAATAAGCAACTGTTTTGCAGATTAAGGCATTACCTTAATAAATTATCTTCATAACTGAAAAGAACTAGGTAAAGATATTTAATCTACTTTTGATCCATTTTTAAATATTTTACTTTTAATAGATGACACTGTTTCAATATGTAGTAAACTATGGATCACATATAGCAAATCAGACAATTAAAATAAAAACATTATTACAGTTTATCTTAAAACAGTAATTCTCAAACTGTATAGTCCATAGAATACAGGTGATCTGCAGAGGAACACCAGGTGGTTGACCAGATTGATTATGAATCAACTGGTTTGCAGAAACAGATGAAAGGTTGAAAAAACTGGTGTTAGGGTTCCACACATAATTAAAATATACCCTGCTACTTGTATTATCATTTGTGAGTATTAATATTCGGAAAGATTATAATAGGTACAAGTCTTGAGGGCAACTATGAGTCCATAAATTCTGGGCTAAGTAAAATGATCTCATGCATGAAATCCAAAACATGGAAATAGCAAATACAACAATGAATATCTAAAAATAGAATTTCATTGGTTGGAAATCCATTTGTTTCTGATCACTTCATAATGAATAAAATTCTGGACCAGCAAGTTTGTGTAGAGCACGGTATCAAACTTGCTGTGTCACGTTGCCCTCATATGACACCTCACGTGACATATTGCATGGCCTGCATGTGACACCTCTGGTGTAGAGAGTGGTTGTTACAAAATTGCATAAAATAAAATAAATAAATTACAATTTCTTTTTTTACAAAAAATAAACCAAGTGTAACTAAAAGCTCTATATTTTATCATTTTTGTTATACAATTTAATTTTAAAAGGTCTTTAAAATGGAGCTCTGAAACATTCTGTGACAAAAATGTAAGAATTCAGAAAATTAGAAGAGAGAATGTTTTTCACAGAACTGCAATGGATGATGATCAAGTTCACTTTGTATCATTAGGCTTTTTTTACCCAGATAAGACAACAGCTTCAGACATAAAATCAATTTAGTGAATTTTCCAAAGGCAACATTAAAGGCAACTATTGATTCATTTAAGATTCTTACATGTTAGTTTTTTAATTTATTTATAACCCTCCTTTGTTATTATTATAATTATAATAACTCTGGGGGAAAAACACACCTAATATGCTTCTGAATAATCTGAGACAGAATAAAATTTTCTCTCACCAAAATTTCCCAGACTATTATCTCTGGTGTTTACACGCAACTCAAGAGCCTTCACTTGCCGCAGATCATCAAGCCCTGTCAATGCTTTCTGCAATAATAAACAAAAAGATAAATATATATTTATAAATATGTACTATGTGTCCACTATCATAGTACTTCAACAAACAACTCTCATCCTAAAATTTATCCTGAAACAAAAATATAGGAAGTCAAAGAAGTCAAACAATAGTTTTGAATTCTAATTCCTGCATTAACTTTTAATATAATACAAGAAGGAAGATATGGCTATGTTATACCAAATATATTATTAAAGAAAACAACTTCTCTATAGTCGTGCTGCTTGGGTAAAGGTTAGATTTCCTAGCAATATGAGAATTTAAAAATACAGAATAAAATTAGTAACAAAACATTTACAAAATTATTTACAATTAAAAACCTGGCAAAGAAAATGCTACTATTTCACCTGTAAACAGGCTGTTCCGCAGTTACTCTAATAATGAAAAACCTTAACTTGATTTGCTCAAACTTGAGAAAATATTCTTAAAAACAGGCAATAATATTTACTGAATGATTCTGCTAAAGAAATTAAACTACATAATTAATCTTCCCCAAATCATTCATATGCTATACAACATCCAATAAACTATTTTATACATCTGCACTGAAAGTGTAATAAGCATATTTCCCAAAAAGTCCTACTGTCAGATAACTCTATTTTGCATTGTTGTATAAGTCAGTTTTATACCGTAATATCAAGCCATGATATAAAAACAACCCTCTAGAGCAGGCATGTCAAACACTTTCAGAATGAAGCAGGAAAAGTATATAATGTTTTTATTATTATTAGCATGACTAATATATTTTACCTAGAGAGCATCCTATCAAGGATTTATAGTTATCACACTCAAAAGTATTCCACAACTCCTAAAATGAAATCTAGTTCCAGTGGCCAGCAATCTCCCTGCATTGGTCTTAATGATTTGAGTTCAAATAAACCAACACGGATCCAGCTCTGTGTTACATTCCAGTTAAAACTTGTTTCCAGCATCCAACATTCCACTTCAATTTTCAGCAACAACAATCAATCAATTTGATAACAATAGGCTTTATTTCTCAATTGCTTTTGTGTTATTAGCCTCCAACTATTTATCTTCTAGCACAAAGTCTTCATCTGTTACTGGATAATCTCTCCTTGATTTCTTATAACTTCCTATCACTATGCAATTAAAATCACAGTTGCACTGCCGCCATGCTGCCTAATTGTGACTTGTGGGTTGCATATGCTGAGCTAAATAGCGCTCTTTTTTTCCAGAAAGCTTCACCAATTATCTATTTTTGTACTTATTCAGTCTGCCTGTGGCCTCCTTGTTAAATTCATTTACTTTTATTACCCAAAAATAAGTATCTGCCAAGAGGGAAAAGGAAGTGATTTTAAATAATGGATATGGCTTGCTAATAAAAATGTTGTTTTTCCTTACTGATGATTGCAGAGCACAGTTAACTGTACATACCCAAGCTTCTAGCAACAAACTAGGCAAATGATACTGACAGAAAAACATTAAATTTTTTCATTGAAGGAAGGAGAAAAAACACAGAAGGGAGGTACAAAATATATTGAAATCACTAATTCAATCACTGCATGTTAGTTATGAGAAAAAAAATCTGTATAACACCTTCCAATAAAATGGATACCCACACAACTGTATCAAAATATGCAGGACCATTTAATCCAGTATAACAACACAAACAACACAGGCTGTGAAAAGGATAACATTACCACACATCAAAATCATCTCAGAAACAACCAACAATCAGTTATAACCACATGGCATCACTGTAGTACACAAAGCAACTAAAGCCCTCCAAAACATCCTAAGTAACCCAAAATACCCAGGATTTCCAGAAGAAAAAACAGAAGTCAGGTACAATATATAGTATAAGGACTATAACAGCCATTATGCAGGACAAACAGGTAGAACTGTAGGAGAGAGCATCCATGAATACCATCTACCAGTTTTGAAGACAGTATGAAAACTCCCTAATCACACAACACATGAACTGAGTTAATCATAATTTCAACTGGGAAACTGTGAGTTTGCTAGAGGACCAAGCTAAGTCCAAAAACACTATAGAATTTCTGGAATTAGCACTCAGACAAATCAGCCATTAATTTGGAAATAGAGATAAACAATATCTACATATCATTCAAAAGAACCAATAAAAAAAGAAACAAAATCTGATCCAATTCTACAGAGGAATTATTGAGTTGGTCATCTGCACCTCTGTAACTCTCTGGTTTGGTTCTGCAACCCAACAAGACAGACACAGACTACAGAGAATAATCAGAACTACAGAAAAAACAATTACTACCAACCTGCCTTCCATTGAGGACCTGTATACTGCATGAGTCAAAAAGAGGGCTAGGAAAATATTTAAGGACCAGCCACATCCTGAACATAAACCGTTTCAACTCCTACCCTCAAAACAACGTTATAGGACACTACACACAAGAACAACTAGACACAAGAACAGCTTTTTCTCTAATGCCATCACTCTGATAAACAAATAATTCCCTCAACACTGTCTAACTATTTATTAAGTCTGAATTACTATTATTCTGTTCATTCTGCAATCTTCAACATCATCCTAAAATGTGTTCTGGAGACTGAGGATACTCCAGAACTTTATAGCACTATAGTTTGACAAAGAAAAAGATCACCTCACCTTCTAACTTGCTAGCAAGAATAAGCTGCATATAACTATATAGGGAATGCTTCTGTGGGCAGAGATGAAGTTAGATCTTGCCCAGTATTCTGGAGTGTTCTTACTTAAACACCTGTGGATGAGGAAAATCTTCAAATTAGCCACAGAACGTAAGGCCAACATGAAACTATTTCTTAAAAGCTGTTAAGGAGTGTAGTAAAAGCATTTTTAAAAAGAGTAACTAGTAGAACTAGTCAGATATTCAGGATCAGTTATTTTAGGGTTATAAGGATGGGCGGGCATGTCTCATCCTCACTCACCCTCAACACCAGAGACCCCAGGGCTGTGTTCTGAGTCCCCTGCTATACTGCCTATACACGTATGACTGCACAGCCACTACTGACTCCACCACCATCATTAAATTTGCTGATGACACCGTTATGGTAGGCCTGATCTCTGATAACAATGAGACAGCCTATCTAAACGAGATTAAGAACTGGAGAGCTGGTGCCAGAAAAACAACCTCCTCCTCAATGCCAGCAAGACAAAGGAGCTGATAGTGGACTACAGC
>JAEANM010010400.1:0-15816 GCA_017656035.1 Myanophis thanlyinensis
GCGGCGCCGGTGGGAGACACCATCCCACCGGGCCCCGCCGCCGCCTCCTCCTCCTTCGCCGCCGCCACTCCCGCGCCACTTGGCCCCTCGCCGCCGCCGCCGCCTCCTGCCGCCGCCGCCGCCGCTCCGGATGCTGCTGCTGCTGCGGGCGGCGATGCCGGTGATATTGAGGGGGCCGCCGCCGGCGCCTCCGCCTTGACCGTCGTCGTCGTAGTCGTCGTCGTCGCCGTGCGCGCGTCCTGCTCGGCGGCGGCGCTGTCGCTGCTTCAGCCCAATTTCTCCTCAGCAGCCGCAGCAGCGCCGCGCGCGGCGTCGCTCTCTCTCTCTCTCTCTCTCCGCCCGCTCGGCCGACCGCACGGCGCCTGCGCGCTCGGCCGCCACCGTAGCCAATCCGTCGCCGAGCACCCGCCTCGCGCCCCCCAGGGCGCGCTGCCTATTGGGCGGCGGGAAGCGCGCGTCGGAGCGCCGAAAGACTTGGGGGGGGAGGCCGAAGGGAGGGGGGGGGGAAGAGCCTGCGCAAGCGCCCTGCGGACTTCTTTTTTCTTCCAGGGGAACAGGGAGAAGAGATTGCTCCAGCAGGCGGGAGATGGCGGGGGGGCGAATGGTGAGAAAAATCCTTTTCCTCGATACGCCTCTCGGCGGCAAGGGCGCACGCGCAGCACGCGTTGTCTAGAGGGGGAGGGGGCTTTTATCTGCGCGTGCGCGCTTCTGTGGCATGGCTGCCGCTTCTCCTCAGTATCAAGCGGTGTTGGTTCACAAGTTATGCACGCTCGCGTGTACAGACCCGCGTCCTCAGTTATTAAGTCCCTTCTCGGAACTGAGCTCCGGCCCCCTTTGAGCACACCCCCCACCCCCCACGAACTCAGCGAACCCGGGCGCTCACTACAACTCCCATGTTCCGCGGCCCAATCTCATCCCCGGTGTCTTGCTCTTCCCGGACTGCCTCCGCGACTCCTTTTTTTTTTTTTTCTCGGATCCGAGGACCTTGAGAGGCCCGGGAAAAGCTCGAGCGACCCTTCCCCAGAGAGAGAACGGGCGAAAAAGCCGAAGGCCGGCAAGATCCCCGGCGACCTCGGCTCCGGGGAAGGCCGCCCCGCCCTCGTGCTCGGGGACGGGCGCCATTTTGTCGCTCCTGCCTGGCCGGGCGGCCATTTTGTGACACCGGGGCGCCTCGGCTGCCCTTCCTCGCGCGTCCAGCAGGGGCGCTGGGTACCCCCGTGGGACCCTCTGAATCAAACGGGGGGGGTCTTTGGGCCGGCCCTCCCCCCACTGTGCAACACCCCCTCCCAACTAGGGGGTTGCATCGTCAGGATCCCCGGGGATCGCGCGTGGGGGAAGGGGGGGGAAGAACCCAACCCCCAACACCCCCCACCCCCGAAAAAGACCGTTGCATAGATCTCGGAGTGAGGCTTCGGTGCTTGGATGTCTTTTAAAGCTTTTATTTTGGGGGTCTTTGTATTGCACACCTCCCGGATTCCTCCACCGGCGGGCTCCGTACATTGGACAAGCAAAAACCTCGGTCTGAATCGGAGAGATCTTGTTTTGCAGTCCTGCTTTGGGGGGGGGGGGGCATCGGGAGAACACGCGTGGGAAATAACACTTTCCCCCCCCCCTCCCAAAGAGCACCAAGGCAACGTGGCTGGGGAATCGCAGAAATAAATGGCTTTTAATAATAAACGGCTTTTTGATTTCTCCAGCATCCACTTGGGATTTGGAGGAGGGGGGGGAGTGGAGGGTTTCTCCCCTTCCTTGAAAAACGTTTCGCTTCTCATCCCAGAAGCTTCTTCAGGTCCGAAGTGAAGAAGCTTCTGGGGGTGAGAAGCGAAACGTTTTCAAGGAGGGGGGCGGGGGACCCCCCCCCCCCCCCAAGAAAGTCCAGTTGCCCTTTTGGGACCCGATGGCTTTAAACAACTGCCCTGTGTCTGCAGGCTACCTGATGGGTTCCTGACAAAAAGGCTGCAGGCCATTGGGCTCTTGTTGGAAGGGGGAGGCAGCTGGCCTTGAGGTGGGGGGAGAGGCTGCCTGTCCACACACCCCCCCAGTACTAAGGAAGGGGGCTCCTAGGACTGAAGCCTCCGAGGGAGCCCCAAAATCTCATCCCTCTCCCCCTTCAACCTTAGGCAGGGGCAGCACATGAACCAGGGGTGGGCCGTTACGGCTCCTTCGTGACCCGTGGACTGCAACTCCCAGAATTCCCCAGCCAGCCGTTCCTGGCTCAGGAATTCTGGGAGTTGAAGTCCATGCATCAAGGAGCCATAATTGCCTACCCCTGACATAGGCAAAGAGAAGCACTAAGCAAGCTGCCTTGCCTTAACGGGGACAGAGGGAGAGAAGGGCAGCCATCTAAAAATGGGGATCCAGATTGGGGATCTGATCTCTTATCAGCACTGACAACTTGGGGGCCAGGGCTGACCGAGCCAAAGAGAAAGGCCGAAGCCGTTGCCCAAGCATCAAAAGAGCCCCCAACGTTATCTGTGGGTCAATGAGCTTCCCCTGGCTTTTTTCCCAGGAACCCCTCGCCAATCCTTTCAAGGGGGCACAGCCCACTCCCCAATATTATAAATCCAGCTTGGCTAGCAGCCCACATCTTTCTAATTTGCAATGGGGGGGGGGGGGGAACCCAAGGTCCAGAGCTGGGCTGCCCCCTAGTGGAGGAGGCGGGATACTAATGGGAGTAGTTCACTCAAAACCAGTGGAATTTGTCCCATCTTCCGGCGGCCTTCTTTGGGGCAGGGAGAACAGGATTAGGGGCTGCACGATTAGAGGCATTTCCGGCTCCCTCCCACCCAACCACGCAGCAGCTGAATGGCCCACAACTATGGAGATGCCACCTGGTGATTTGTGGCATGGGGTTGTTCCCTCTCCAGATCCCCCATATTGGCTTAGGTGAGGTGATCCTGGAAGCCCCCATCCCACTCTGCTTGGGGGAAGCTGGGAAGAGACCTTCCCTCCTGAACCCGTATGGCCACTTCCTCGCTCCACACCTCCGCAAGGTAGACTACTAAGCACCCTGAGCCTCTCCTCTCCCTTGCCTGGGAAAGACGCTTTCCTGCGGCGCCTCCAAGCAGCAAGGAGAGCGCGATAAGCGGGTGTGAGGAGCATGGTGTCTTTGGTCTGGTGGAAGAGTGGCGAATCTACCAGGAGAGAGTTGCTCCCAGTCCCTGGCCCACTCCCCAAGGAGGAGAAACATTGAAAAAGTCTCACAGACAAAACAAGGAAGGGAAGCGGAGAGGCTGGAGCACCGGACTAGCCCTCCTGGCTCCAATCCCGAGAGCGATCAGCATCCGTCTCCTCCGCAGGAGCACCCTGGCTCTGCCAGACGTGGCAGGCTTGGCAAAGGAGGCGGCTGCCCAGAGGGTAACACCCGTCCTCCGTCGGCTCCAGGGACAGCAAGACCTGGCACTTCTATGGGCCAAAAGAAACGAGCGTCAGGGTGGGGGCTGCCTCAAGTATCCCGCAGGGCGTGCTTGCTTTGAACCCCTCCTCCCCTTTGCCAAGAGCAACTGTGGGGCAGGGGTCCTGTTGGGGGGACCCAGCCTGGAAGGTCTCCAGAATGAGCGGGAAAGGGAGTTTCCCTGAGCTAGAGAACCAACATGGTCAGAGATGCGTCACAAAAGTGAGGTCACGCGGCGATGCTGGCTTCTTTGCTTGGGCATCTTTCAATACTCCTCCTTCCAGTTCCCCAGACCCACCTCACACCGATAGCAGTCCTCGTGGAAGCTTCTGCCCAGGCACTCGATCCTGTACGCGTCCCGCCCGTCCTGCGGGATAATGGGCTCCTCGCAGACCCCGCAGACGGGAGCAAACCTCCTGAAAGGCAGGCGTGCAGGCAAGGCTGGTTGGTTGGTCATGCTGCAGCTCCCGTTTAATTTTAAAGGTGGGCCAGGGGGTTGCTTGCCTTTTGTCCTGGCGTTCTTTCTGTGCAAAGCACCCCATCCCACCCACCCACCCCCAAAGGCAGAGAGCCACAGTGCTGTACCGGTAAAAATCTGGGAGGCAAAGCACCCGCTGGTCGTCATCCACGGCAAAGGCGTCGCTGCCAATCTGACGGCTGCAGGCCACGCAGGTGAAGCATTCTGGGTGGTATCCCTTCCCCAGAGCCCATACAATCTCACTGAGTATGAAGGCCTGGCAGGTGTCGCATTTCTCAAGAGTTTTCTGTGGTGGGCAGGGGCGGCAGGAAGGCGAGAGGAAGGCGTGCGTGATTCTTCTCCTCCTCTTCCTCCCTCTCTCCCCCCTTCGCGTACCAGGCTGGCCATTGCGTAGACCAGTGGTGACGAACCTTTTACTTACCAACTGCCGAAAAGTACGTGTTTTGTGCGTGCCAGCCACACTTGCGTGCGGCTCCTCCACTTGTGCTGCAGGTGCAACTGCACCATGCAGCTTTTGCACGTGCAATGCATGCGTGCTGCACACAGGCACTCACACCCACATGAGCAATCGCATGTGCATGCGCAGGAGAGCTCTGAACACCAGCTGGATTTCCTGCTGCGATCACGCGCATGCAGAGCGGAGGCCCGAAAACCAGCTGGGTCTCTGCAATCATGCACACATGCGTGCATGATCGCCTGGGCGTGCTCAGCTGGAGGTACGTTGGCTGACAGCTTGTGTGCCCAGCAAGAGGGCTCTGTGTACCACCTGTGCCATAGGTTCGCCATCACGGGCCTAGGCCTTACCTGATAGCAGGCCACACACATTGGCCGGCCCTCTTTCTGGTAGTAGCTCTGCCCTGCGAGGCCGCCGTGACACACCCGGCAAGTAAAGCATTTGACGTGGTACTGCTTCCTCATCGCCTCCAGAGCAAGAGCATTGGGCGAAATGCCCTTATGGCAGAAAGCGCAGATATCTAGGAAAGGAATCGGGCAGACCGACGGTGGGCGGTCAGTGCAGGTCAAGTCACCTCCCTGGAACAACGAGCCAGAGACCTCTCGGCGGGGGACAGGGAGCAGCTCCTCACCTGGCACTGCTGCTGCCTCTCCCTCTGCCTGTCCATCTGTCCAGCCGAGAGGCGGGCCCGGCTGAGGCTCTTCCACTTCAGAAGTCTGGAAAAGAGAGAGAGAAAAGGAAAGAGAGTTAAGCCAAGTTAAAGAAAGATTTCGCAGTCCGTCCAAGGAGGTTCCCTGTAGGCGACACGGCAACGTAGCTATTGTAGCTTTGCCACAAACAGGGTGGGTAGAGACTGAAATGAAGCCTTGAGCATCTCTAGGCCAGTTCTTCTCGCTCCTTCATTTTAAAAAGCCAGGCAACCTGTTTCTGGACAGCGTGATTAAAGGGAAGGTTCCCGCTGAAGGATCCGGGGTATTTGCCAGGTGGCCATTACGCGGCCTAAAAAGTTTATGTCCAGTAAGTCCGCACTTTATTTCTGCGCCCGACCTAGTCGCCTGCTTCCCTTGCTCTTCCACCCCTTGTAAGGAGAGCCCAAAAGTAGGGTTACCTTCAGGGAAGAGGGCAAGACCGCTGCTCCCTTCTGCAGCAGATCGGGGCCCAGGGTCTCCACCCGGAGGGCGGCGGGCTGCAGAGACCCCAGGACGACCTCCACAGGCCGAGGAGGGTCCGGCACAGCTGAGGAGCCTGCAGGAGGGAAGGACCTGTGGGTTTCGTGCCAGGGTTCCCACTTCCGCCCCGAGATCCCGGGTCCAAAGGACGGCAGGGGCCTCACCTGCACCGGGAGCCTTGCTGGGCCCCCTCCCGACCGGCTTCTCGGCGGGAAGGAGCAGCGGGGCCTTCTTGGCAGGAGCCCCGCCGCCGCCCCCCCTGTGGGGCGGCGCAAGGATGATGAAGACGGAGGAGACCATGCGTTTCTCTGGCTGCTGGTCCGAGAGCATCTCCACCTGAGGGAAGGGGCACAATCCATGGGCCGGGCAAGAAAGCCAGCAGAGAAAGCCACCAAAAGGGGGTCCAGGGAATCCTAAAAGCCCCCTCCCCCGCAGCTGACTCCCAGGCCTCGCCCCCTCCCCTCATTTCTTCTGTGCTCCCAGCTTTCGGGGAGGGGAGGGGGCTGCCTCCTCAAAGCCCCCCACCCGCAGAACAAGCCACCACCCCAGGCCTCCGGCCCTCCCCCCGCCCCAAACGCCCCTTGCAAGGAGTAGGGACCCCTCCCCAGCTTTAGGGACCCGCCTCGCGTGGGCCGATCCCCCCCCCCCACTTCCACGCAGGGTCTTCCGCGGCTGCTGCCAGGGAAAAAGGCAAGGCTGGTCTTTTGGGGAAGGGAAAGGGGGGCAGCCCACGTGGGGAGGGGGCTTGAGGGGGGGGGTCTCCTTGCAAAAGAAGCCATTCCGCCCTTGTCCCAGGGAAGCGGCTGAGCGGGGTGGGACGGCCGGGGCGGGAGTAAAAGCTTCCCCGGTAAAAGCTGCTGCCCGGAGCAGCGACCACCGAGACGGGGAGAGAAGACCCCGGCCCGGGCGCCCACGCAAAGCATGCAGGTGGTGGTGGGGGGGGGGTCGATCATACCTGGCCACCGCCCTGGACCTCACCTGGAAGCGGCAGCGAAGGCTGCTTCTGCCTCCGGCCGTCGCTCGCTCAGCACCTTCTGCTTGCCTGGTTGCTTTTTTTGGGGCGGGGGTCGAGCAGCCCCGCCCCACCCCGCCGTTGTGGCCGTAAAAGGCGAGGGGCGTCTGCCCAAAGCGGCGCCTTTCCCGTACCTGCCCGGCCGGCCCTCCCGCGCCCCGCCCCCCTGGAACTGGCCCCGCCCTCCCTGCCTGCCTGCCTGCCTTCCCTTCCCTTCCACCCACCCCCATCCACCCCCCTTGCTGGTGGGGTCGAGGTTCCCGCAGCCCCCCACCCCTTCTCGGCAGTCTGCTGCTCCTCCAAAGCGTTCTCTGACTTTCGCTGGAATGGTGTGTGCTAGGGTTGCCTGCCTGAGCAAGGGGATGGACTAGAAGACCTCAAGGTCCCTTCCCCACTCTTGTTAATCTAATCGAGGGAGCCAGCATCCCCAGGCCTTGGGCGGGAGGCGACAGTTTAATTTTTAATTTAATGTAATTTAATTACATTTCTATACAGTTCCCAGCTTCCTGGGCTGCTTGCTGAGCCAGGGCTGTTTGGCTGGGGCTCCCTGACTGAGGGGGGGGGCGGATTCCCCCCTCCCCACCTTGAAAGAGGGAGACCCTTGGCATCCTTCTCCCCCCCCACACACACCCACAACCCCCAGCCCACCCACTCCTCCTTTGAGGGATAGCAGGGATGTCTTCCCTTGGCTGGATCTCCCAGGCCATTCAATCCCAGGAGCCCCCTCCCCTCCCTTACCACCCCCAGACCCCAAACGTTGAGGTGTCGCTTGTGCCTCACTGCTTTTGCCGGCTGGGTGATCCCGGGCGTGCCCAAGGTGATGCTGGACATCACCACCATCCTTTACCAAGAGTGCCTGGACCCGATCCTGGCCCATCTTCCGATGGTCCGGCCTCGTTTACTGGGCTGGGGGGGGGGGCAGGGGGCAATGCCCTTTGCAAAGGGGGCAGTTGGGCTCAGGTTGAGCAGCTGGCTTGGTGGATATGAGCATCAAGCGAAGCGCATCTCAAGAGGGGAGGGCAGAAGAGGGAGGGTCCAGGTGGAAGTTTGAGGAAACCGCCCCCCCAGGGCTGCTTCGGAGGCAGGAGGAGGGGGGCACAGCAGCTCAGCCTCCCCGGCTCTCCCTGTGTGACTTGAACCCAGTTTGTCGGTTTCTTCGGCCATAAAGCAAAGGCGGCTTTCCCCCACTCCCCACCCTTCAGTCTGTCTCTAGCCCCCCCCCCCCCCCAGCCAGCGGGTCGGATCGGACCCTGCAAAGTGGCAAGAGCCACCAAAATTGGCTCGAGGCCGCCACCTGCTGGACCCGTAGGGCTCGCGGTTAGGATGGGCTTGCAAGACCGTCGGTCACACCTCCTGGGGTCAGAGGTTACCAGCCAGGAAAGGAAACCAGCCCCCTTCACCTATGGGCAATCTTTGGGGAGGGGGAGATGTGCCCAACTCCCTGTCTTTGATGGGGACAGGTCTCTGGCTGGGGAGGAGTGGGTGGGTGGAGGGATACCATTTCCCTGGTCCTCTCCTCCAGGAAGAGCAGAAGCCACTCTTGTGGGGAGGGGGGCATCCAAGAGAAGCCAGATTGGGGTGGGGGGGGAGCCACGGGGAAAGGGGGGAGGGATTCTGGAAAGCAGACGGAGGGAGCGCCTGTCATTCTTTTGAGGTTCGCCTGTCATTCAGCGCTAGGAGCAAACACCTGGGCAGCCACTGAAAACAATAATAAATCCGTTTGGCGGTCCGGTTAGTTGGGAGCCAATCAGGAGCCGCGAGACAGAAGGAGGAGGGGCTTTGGTGTACCAGGGGTGGTGGAGAGAGGGTCTCTCGAGAGACGAGCAGCCCCCTCCCCCTCCAGAGTGCTCTGATAGACCCAACCACAGGTCGCCTTCAACTCACAACGATTCAGTCTAGTGCCCGTTCAACGTGACAACGGCACCGAAGAAAAAAAGGCGACGTAGGGCCATTTTTCACACTTTACGACGGCTGCAGCATCCCCCTCCGCTCCCCGCCCCCGGAGTCACACGGTTTACATTCGAATGCTGGACATCCTGACTCACCTTTATGACCGTTGCAAGCGCGCCAGAGTCACGTGGATCCCCCTGCCTGAGGAAAGGGTTGGACTAGAAGACCTTTAAAGGTCCCTTCCGACTCTCTTATTCTGAGGGAAACCAGACCCGCCAGGCAGGGCGGATGGAAAGAGCCCGTCCAGATGAAAATCCCACGAACCAAGAGAAAATACAAAAGTCAGGCAAGGGTTTCCCACCCCAGAAAGAAATCAATTAAAAGAAAAGCGGCAGGCGTGCCCCTGCCACGGATCAAGAATTCTGTTGCCAAAGGAGACTCCCCCCCAAAAAAGGCATCAAAGCATTCCCCCCACGTCCCCCCGCTCCCCATGGGAGAAGCCACATGGACTCCAGAGTGGGAAAATCCTTCCGGACTCTGCAAAGCTTAATTAATTATCCAAATCTTTGGATGCTGCGTTCAGAACTGGTAGAGACATCTCGGGGGGAGAAGCCGTAAAAATGCCTGGGGGGGGGGAGTGTGTGTGGGGGTGTGTGTGTGTGTGTGTGTGTCAGTTCACCTGGGGGGGGTGTCTTAGGGAATCCTGTTCATTGGACAGACGGAAGGAACGTGGAAGGAAGAAATGCACACGCAGGGCACAAACCTTTCTCGCCCATCACTTTGGAGATACCCCATTGAGTGGGTGGGTGGTGGGTGATGGGTGGGGGGAAGAATGGCCTTCAGCCCAGTGCCACCCACCCACCCAAGAAAAACTACCGCAAACCGCTTGGAGTAAAGGAAAAGATAGATGAATAGCAAACACCTTACAGGGCATCGGATAAACCTGCGTCCCCCCGAAACCCGCTGTGGGCTGGTGGTGGGGGGGGGAAGACTGTGGGCCAGTCTTCCCATCGAGGGGGGGCCATGTGGGGAGACGCCGTTTCAGACCTCTGATATGGCAGGCACTCCAGCCCCGTACTCAGGGGAAGAGACCCCAGGCCTGTCCACCACGGGGGTGGGGGTGGGTGGGATGGGGGGGGGGGTCTAAGGGGGGGAACGCTCCCTCCCAATGGAGAACCCCCTCCAAACAGACTCCGCAAAACTCCCTGTGGCCTGAAGAGGGGGCAGGTGTTATATCAGCGGAGT
The DNA here is from genome assembly GCA_017656035.1 of Myanophis thanlyinensis. Taxonomy (NCBI): domain Eukaryota; kingdom Metazoa; phylum Chordata; class Lepidosauria; order Squamata; family Homalopsidae; genus Myanophis; species Myanophis thanlyinensis. Next base: position 9,643 of record JAEANM010010400.1, read on the forward strand.
GGAAACTGGCGTGGAAACCCGGCGTGAGATAAATAAATAAATAAATCCCATTTCTGTCGCCGTCTTTTTTTTAAATTTATTTAACTTCCTGCGTTTGTACGGTCACCCTGAAACACCAGGCTCTTTCTAGTAGAGGAAAATGAAACGACTTCTGCAATGCAGCCAGGGATGAAAGCCCATCTGCCAGTTCCCGGGGTGGGGTGGATGCGATGCCGGAATCAAACCCACAAGGCACAATTGCCTCTCAAAGCAAGAGGCAGTTTTCCCCCACGGCGGGACGCTGGGCCCATCTGACCCGCAAAATCTCTTTTTGGGAGACACCAGGGTTGGCTCTCTTTAGCTGGGAGTCCTGGCACCCACAATCCACAGCGGCTCCTACGCTCTCGGCCTTTTTCCCAGGGCAATGGCAGCAGTTCTCTGCCGCCTCCCGTTAGCGCCCAAATGGACTCCCCTCACCACCCACTAACCAAAGGCTCTCCCAGTGCAGCGCAGCCTGCTTTGGTCTCTCTGCTGTCCCAGGAAGGCAGACCGGAGAGGGAATTCCTGGCAGCGGTGCCACTGTGCCAAGAGGGAACCAACGAACTCTTTTTGACACAAAACTGGAGAGTCCAGATGGAGCTGAGCCTGTCCGGCTTACGGTCTCTAAGCTGGGCGCTTCTCTTTTTCAGGACGTGGCCTCTGTTGCGGCTGCCGGAGATCTTGAGGGGCGCTTTGGTGCTGACGGCGAAGTGGGCCGGATGTCGGTGCAGAAAGCGAGAGGCTCTCCTCCTGAAATGGAAAGCAATGCCAAATACACGGATGGGCCAGTTTCATTCCGATAGTGCCTGGACTCACAGCGCACTTGTTTATGTCAGCCACGACCTCTGGATTTTGGGCAGCGGGCAGTGGGGAGTGTAACCACCCCCACTTGCTCAGCTGGTGAAGACAGCAATGTTCTGACCGCATCCTGAGCCCCATTTAAAGGGAACATCGCAGAGGAGAAGCTGGGGTGCTTCTGCCCAGAGTCCGGCCACCTCACCTGCTTCCTGCACACCTCCAGCATGGATCCACTCCGGGTCAGGCACCAGATCTCCCCCACCAGCGAGATGAGGATGTTCACAACGTCCCTCCATTGGCCCACCGTCATCAGCAAGACCAGAAGGCCACCCATCCTGACAAAGACGGTCTGGAAAGCCATCTGCTGGTTGGGGTTGTGGTGCTGCTCCTCTGTGGGTCAACCGGACAGAAGGAAGGAAGCTGGTCAGCCGGAGACTGGCCGCTGCTCCAGGAAGGATCTCCAAGGCTCCAGGGAGGGGAAGGGTAAGCGGGACGTGGTCTACAGGCAGCCTTGGGGCCAGGGTCGGCGTTTGCAGAAACCAGAAGCCACTCACCCTGCATGTAGATGACCAGAAGCGTGTAGCAGATGGTAAGCGGTGTCCAGAACCGGATGGCCTCGGAGGTCGAGAGGAAATCCCGGTTGATCAGAGCCACCGCTGCCAAGTCGGCTACCACAAAGGTCATCCAGAGGGCGTTGCTGAGCAGCCGGGGGATCCCGTGCCATGTGGCAAGGAGAAAGAGGCAACCGCCACAGTAGCGCTCCTTGCAGTGCAGCTCGTACATGGTGGAGACGTGCCAGGCCAGGCGCCAGATGTAGTGGGTCAGGAGCGCGGCCAGCCCCACAGCCAGCAGGAGGTTCCAGGTGCGATGAGGCGCTCCTTCCTGCAGGTAGCCCAAGCTGCAGGAGACGCCGCAACCCAGCGAGTATTGGCAGAGCAGGTAGAGCTGGCCGCTGAGGGACCCCTTGGGAACAAGAAGCGGGGTGGCCTCTATGTTACATGGAGGTCTACTCAGCTACCCGTCTGCCAAGAACTCTGGGCAGCACACACACAATGAAAACACAGCTTAAAACAATGCAGTGCCTGTGTTGAGGCACTGATAAAATGCGCATCTGTCCAGCAACCACCCTGCGCAAGATCCATCTGTATCCAGGCCCCCACAATGCAGTGGGACTTTGGGCCCACTCAATGGGGAGTGTGGCTGGTGAAGCCTCAGGTTTGTCCCCCCCACATTCAAATAGTGAGGGGGGGGAAAAGAAAGTAAGGACGCCATTGGCCGCCTCCTGGGAGAAGCCCCTGGTTACTCTCCAAGCAAGAAATTTGGTGCTTTATCAAGTGGTCCTTAAGTGTGCGGCGTTGCACAACTTTTTCTCTGGCCACATTCTGACCTGTCTGGGGTTCTTCGGCCCACTTCTCCCTGCCCACCCCCCCAGCCCTGATGCAAAAGCAGGAAAACAGGCAACCTTGTTGAGGGAGAGGATGGTGGATACTGCCCGGAGGGAGAACTCCAGGACGATCAGGGCGGCCACTCGGTGCCCCACCAGGGTGAAGATGGCTGTCAGCACCACGAGATGAAGCTGGTCCAAGAAGGGACGCTGCTGTCGGAGAGCCTCCTTCTCTTTCTGCCTGTCAGGGTCACTGGGGAGGGGGGGATGAAGGGGAATAAGCCAGATGGGGCTGAAAGCCCTCTACAGGCAGCCAGATGTGTGCTCCACCCCTGGACATTCTCCCGGTTGACCCAGGCAAGGGCCAGCCCTCAGCCATGGGAGGTCCCAAGGGTGGTGGAGGGCTGAATGTGGACTTCCTCCCTTTCCCCACCCCAGGGATCTCCCAGCAGCACTCACTTCAAGCACTGGATGTAGAGGTAAATCCTCATCAGGGTGCCCAGGATGCAGACGGCACAGGCCCCCACCAGCCCTGCAGGGAAGCAGAGGTCAGCCAGCAGGGAGCAAGGGACTGTGGGGAGAAGGGAGGCGTGGGGTGGGGTGGGGTGGGGTGGGGTAGTGGGAGAGAGCTCACCTTGTAGGAGTGAGTCCACAAGGCTGGAGGTCCAAGCCAGCGGGAGGAAGCCCGGCAGCCAGGAGAACATTGTGGCCCGTGCTGTTGCGCCCAGGCGTCTCTCAACAGCCTCCCAAATGTCGGCAGAGGAAGGACCTTGAGCTCAGTGAGCAAATAAACTGGGAGTGGGGGGAGGAAAGGGGGCAGGCTGGCTCAGCCTTTTCTGCCTTGGGAAAGGAGGGAGGCCCTCCCAGCGGCAGCAGTACGTGGAAGGCACCTCGGCCGCCGTCTTTTCGCTCAGGGCCCATCCAAGGATCTGCTGTGCAGGCTGCGGACGATGGCACTACAGGCCTCGGGAGCATTTGCTCGAATTCGGGAGGGGCCACAAGAGGGAACCAGGAAATATTGGGGTGGGGGGAGACTTCCCCAGTTCTAGAGGGAAAGCTGTGGGGCCAAAAGAACAGCCCCCTTCTTGCAGCTGCAGAGGAACCACTGAATCAGACGCACTAAGCAGGCAATCGTGTGTGTGTATGTGTGTTCCCAGTGTTCTGAAACCACAAAGCGCTAAAGGCTGGGACGCCTGCACCCTCGGTACAAAGGTCCACAGCCGCCTTCTGTCCCAGCATTCGTGAAACGCCCCTTTTGGGACACCTGGGACAGGGAGGACTGCTCTGTTTGGCTTCCCTCCTCACCTGGAGGATGGCAGAGCCCTTCAGTCGCTGGCCTCTGGTCAAGCCAAGCCCCCCTGCCTGGGGGAGGGAGGGAAACACATGGGGCCAGGCCTCCCTCCACTGCAGCATTGCAGCCACTGCCAGATTGCAGGCTGTTCTTTCCCTGGGCAAGCTCCCAAACCCATCCTTCCTCCATGCCCCCACCTCCACTCAGCCAGAGGAGCTGTCCCTTTGGCCAAGATCAGCCCCGGACGCCGACTCTGCCCTGCGGAGGGGCTGGCCCAACCAGCATGAACAATAGGCGGGAAGCTCGTCTGTTGCCTCTGAGGATGCTCTGGACCCATCTCCCACCCACCTCCACCAGGTCCCTCGGCCGCTTGTGCTGACCCCCCTTTTGGACCTGAGCCACGGCCCAGTGCGGATGGCAGCACACAACCCACACCAGGGATGCTCTCTCGTTTGTGGAAATGGAGCCTTTATTATTATTATTTTTTCACAAGAGAAACGGGAGATGCGCCCATAGCCAATTCTCGGACCCGGTCCTACTGCAGCAACAGGCCAGGTGGGGCGAGGGTGAGGGTGAGGGAGGAGGTCCAGGGCCATCCAGTTCAGGGCAGCAATTATTCCCAGCCCCACCTTCTTGCGTCTCTGAACTTGGGCCCTTGGACCCGGCTCCTCAGCCGTTTTCCCTGGTGGCTTAAAACCAAAGCTGGCTAATTTTGCCAACTAAACTTTGCCCGACCAACAAGGCAAGGGAAAAAGACGCTTCCAGGAAGCAACCCATAAATCCGGGGGTGGGGGTAGGGTTAGGGTCTGTGGGAGACCTTTGGCCACTGTGGCCTCCCTGCCCTTGCTGGAGATGGCCGTGGTGGGACTGGCACCTGGGCACTACCCAACTCCAGCGATGGTTGCAACCAGTCCCTCCTGTACTGCCCCCTCATCCCTTCTCATGGGTCCCCAAGGTCGGAAGAGGGAATGGGGCCAGTCCCAAGCTCTGGGCCTGCCTCTGTCTTAGGAGGGCCCCCCTGCCACTCCAGCAAAAGAGAACTTACTTTTCTTCTCATCTCTGAAAATCCTTTCCTCTCTCCATCGCTCTCATCTCTATCTCCCTCTCCCTCTCATCTCTCCCTCCCTCCCTCCATCTCTCATCTCTATCTCCCTCTCATCTCTCCCTCCCTCCATCTCTCATCTCTCCCTCCCTCCCTCCATCTCTCCAATCTCTCCCTCCCTCCATCTCTCTCTCATCCCTCTCCCTCTCATCTCTCCCTCCCTCCATCTCTCATCTCTATCTCCCTCTCATCTCTCCCTCCCTCCCTCTCCCTCTCATCTCTCCCTCCCTCCATCTCTCATCTCTCATCTCTATCTCCCTCTCCATCTCATCTCATCTCTCCCTCCCTCCCTCTCCCTCTCATCTCTCCCTCCCTCCATCTCTCATCTCTCTCCCTCCCTCCCTCCCTCCATCTCTCTCTCATCTCTCCCTCCCTCCCTCTCTTTCTAAGTGTATGTATGTGTGCTTTACAAAAGAAGTCTAAACTTAAAATGTTTGTTACTATAATGACAACAACTTAATGTGAAAATGAATGAATTAAATCACTTGTCATCAGGGGAGAGGTAAAAACTACAGCACAAGATGAACAGATCCTTTGCTACACAATGTCTGTCTCAGAATTCATTCATTGGCTAAATCAGGGAAAACTAGGAATCAGGTCATCTCAGAAAATGGACAAAAGAATAACTCCACATTTGGCTGTACCTTTCTACTACTAGAAGGGTTAGAGGTTAGATCTCTTCATTTAAAAAAAAAAATGAAGATTAGCAGATAATGGCTCATCCAAGCCCTTCTTGGAAATGTTGCTTGTATCTTTTTAATTCTGATTGGTCACATGTTTGCTTGAAAAGTTTAAAGGAACCCAGCACTTCATATATACTAGCAGATGTTTTGATATGAGGGATTTGAAATTAATTTGATTGGGTTTTACACATTAAATGTTTTCTGCAGTTTCCTTTAATTTTACAATGCTATTTTTGACTTCCTGTTGAAAGCTTCATTTATCCCATGTAGATGTGAGAATATAGGTTCTAAAATAAAGCTGCAAGGCATCTTCTTATAAGTTCATTTAAAAAAAATAAAAGTGGATTAATTCTTGGTATGTGTTTTTGGAAGGAATTGATATTCTCTCATAGGCATTACATGAGAGTTCACAGTCTACTAGATTCTATTGTCGCTTGGAAAATAAATGTTTATGCAATTCTCATGATATTGCCCTCCCCCAAAAATAATTCTCAAAAATCTAAAACTACTTTTAAAAAGAAGTAAAGATAAATTATGCATTATATTGGTTGGACTTATTTAAATTAAGACTTTTTCTCTCCCCTAAACTTTATTTTTTAAAAAAGAGAATTAGTTTTGATTTCAGTGAGAAGACTGGAAAGAAGAATAGAGTTTTTGTTTGATATTACTTTTGGGGAGTTATTTTACTTCCTTATTTTCAGAGAGTTTTTCCTTTTGGGTGGCCATGATTTGACTTAATTTGAGATGGTATAGATAAATTGTATTGTAACTGTAATTGTACATTTAACTCAAAGATGTGGGACTTCTGCTGGTATTTTTTAAAAAATTCAGGGAGGCCAATATAGATCTATTTCAAGCTCATTTGCTCTCGTCAGTTGGTCATACCCTTATGGGATTT
>JAEANM010010401.1:0-15816 GCA_017656035.1 Myanophis thanlyinensis
CACATGACCCCCCCAGCCACGCCCACCAAGCCACGCCCACAGAACCGGTAGTAAAAAAAATTGAATTTCACCACTGCCTCCTCCCATATTATTTTAAAAGCATGACATTTGCTTATTAAGGTCTCAGCAAAGCTTAAATACAAACCAACAGTTACCAAAAACTTGTGACCCAATTCAGATTTCTGCTAAGCTTTGGTCTCTAGTTTTGAAGATGGAATTAACCTCCGAAGATTGTGCTAACCATTTTTCTGCAGATAATCCTCAAATTACGACCACAGTTGGGACCAGAATTTCCATCGCTAAATAAGGCAGTTGTTAAGCGAGTCTCACTTTATTTCACAACATTTTTTTTTGTTATAGATTGTTAAGCTAATCATTGCAGCTTTTAGTGAATCATGTGGACGTTAAACAAATCTGGCTTCCCTCATTGGCTTTGCTTGTCAGAAGCCGGTTGAGAGATGCTACGTACAGGTATATGGCAACTTTTGTAAATGCACGACTCCTGCAAGTGCCCAAATTTTGATCACATAACATTAGGGATGCTGCAGTGGTCGTAAGTGCAAGAATTGGTCAGGTCACATTTTTCTATGTTGTTGAAATTTTTGTCATTAAACAAATGGTTGTAAGTCTAGGGCTAGCTGTAATGATTCAAGGAGGAGCTCTGGAAAAGTTGAGTTAGGCTAAGGGAATTTTTTTTTTTTTAATTTCAGCTCTTCCCTCCAGTCTTCCTTTCTACCCATTTCCCAGATGAGTCTCCAGTCAGTGATTTTTCCACTGTATGCAGAGAAGGAATTACTGACTGGAGAGACATCAAAGAGGAAAGAGAAAGCATTTCTGAGCTGAAATTCAGCTTTGGAAAAATAAGCATGTAGCTGGCTTGGTTTTCCAGCTGGCTTGGTTGCCAGGAATTTGCCTGGGTTTTTTCCTTTGGCTTGTACAATGCATTGTTTGAAAGCTCCTGCCTTCAAGCCAGATGCTTCTGGAGCATGTCTAGCTCCTTTAGTGACCATTCAAAGTTACAATAGCACTGAAAAAATGATTTGTGCATGTTTTTCACACTTATGACCCTCATGTGATCAAAATTGAGATCCTTGGCACAACTGACTCATAGTTATGACAGTTGCAGTGTCCTGTGATCAACGTTTGTGATCTTCTGACAAGCAAAGACAATAGGGAACCAGGGTCCACTTAACCCCCGTGTTACTGACTGAACAATTGCAGTGATTCACTTAACAACTTTGGTAAGAAAAGTTGGAAAGTTGGGCAAAAAATCCTCCCTTAACAACTGTCTCATTTAGCAACATAAATGTTAACTCAATTATGGTAGTAAGTGCAGGACCACCTGTCGTTGCAACTTTGAATGGTCACTATACGAATGGTCATGAGTCGAGGACTAACTGTAGTCTGGCTGAATGAAGCTGTGTATACCATTAACTTTCATGCCTGCTCTGGCATTGACGTCTGTGGTCCTGGTCTACTGAAATACAGCTAGTCCTCGACTTAACAACAGTTCACTTAGTGACCAAAGTTACAATGTCATTGAAAAAAGTGAGTTATGACCATTTTTTACATTTATGACTGTCGCAACATCCCCATGGTCATGGGATTTACATTTGGATGTTAAAACTGACTCGCAACAACTGACTCACATTTATGATGGTGCCATTGTCCTAGGGTCACCTGATCCCCTTTTGCGACCTTCTGACATGCAAAATCAATGGGGAAACCAGATTCACTTAACAACGGGGTTACTAATTTAACAACTTCAGTGAATCACTTAACAGACCTGGCAAGAATAGTCGTAAAATGGGGCAAAACTCACTTAACAAATTTCTTACTTAGCGACATAAATTTTAAGCTCAATTGTGGCCGTAAATTGAGGACAATCTGTTGTAAGGGATTAGTGCGCAAACTTTTTCAAGCCAGGAGCCAGCCATGGTCTTCTGACTTACCTTGAAATGTTTGCAGTTCTCTCTTGATCTACAGCAGAGGTCTTTCTACCAGCCTATGCTTTCTGTTGCAATGATTTTGGATTTTCCGGGTGAAAATTGATATTTCGTTAAAGAAAGAATGGCACCCATCTTGAAATAGCCCAAAATATTTTTCTCTTTTTCTCTCTTTCTAAAAGGTGTCTACACTCCTGAGCCATCCGGGAATTTTTGGTGGGCCTTGCTCTCCACTGGGTTGATGTTTGTCTACCACTACAGTTTTTTACAGACCTTGGGACTCGTAAGTCAATTTACTTTATGGGTTGTGTATCTCTCTTTGGATTGTGTATGGGTGGGTTTAGTAAAAATATGCCAACGGAATAGGCAAGTAAAGAGAAAAAAAAACAGAAGATGTAGCTTGGAGAAAAGAATTCTTGTTTTAAATGGTTTGCTATCTAGCCAAGTAGATTAAACTGCAGTGTGTTAAACAGCTTCAGTGTTTCATCTCTTTGAGGATGTAGTTTGGGCATAAACTGGGGTGCGAGAGGAGACAAAGAAGAACCGATATATTTCAGGTTCATAGTCACTATGGATAGTGAGACGGCCAACATATGAATTTAATAAATAAATATTTAAGGGTTGGAGGCATTATTTTCTTAAAAGTAGGGCAAATTGTTGTAGTACAGTGTAAAGACATTTTCCCCCCTACAGATCAGTCTTTCTCCTGCTCTTCTAGGTCACCGAAGTGAACTTAAACAACATGCTGTGCCCGGCTATTTCTGATCCCTTCTATGGCCCTTGGTATAGAATCTGGGCATCAGGACACCAGTCCCTCATGACCCTGTTCCACGGAAAACTCATCATTCTCCTTTTCTATAACGCTGTCCCTTTCTTTAAGCTCCGTGTGGATGTACTACGATCTCCGGCTAAGAAAGTATCCTGAATCTCCATCCTGGTTCTTGAAAGATCTGGAGGAGAACAATTGTATTTGGGGGTTGGAGAAGAACACTGCCTATATTATTTCCGATTTCTTTCTTCTATTACGACATCAGGTTTATCTTCCCACCGTTCATGACCTGTAGCTGGCAAGAATGGTGAAACACGTGGGCTTACTTACAAAAAGCCACAAGTAGACTTAGAGTGCAACTTCTGATCTTGCCACTTTGGACTGTTGGGAGTTTCAGATGTCCATCATATCATGGACTATGGCTGATGGAAAGCACTATTCTGTGTTCTCATGACTTCAGTGAGTTTTCCTCCTGCGTGGCAGCTCTTAGCTTTTACCTTCAGCATAGAACCTCTTCTTGTCTTATGGACTTTGAGCGTGAGTAGTATTCGGTGCTTCCTCACTATTGGTTCAGATGCGAAGGTTGTTGCGTTGTCGAAATTGGTTAAACATATGGGGAACAATGACAATCTACTTGCCAAACACTGCCTTCTGAAACTCCTGAAAGTTTAAGCTGAAGCCTGCTCAGATGCCATCATATCTTCTGGCACCTTCCAGATTGTTCTTCTAAATTAATGGGTGGAAAACAGCTTAATTGCTGGATTAAGATTTAGGAGATGGATTTGTCTGAGTTAAAGGCATTGACCAAGAAAACCTGCCAATTTGGAGTTGGGACTCTATGTCATAGTGAAGTATATTTACATAAATGTATTACATATTGTACATACCTGTATTCAATGTTATGTCCACATATATATCAACTTCCCTCTTCTAGGATACTCCAGAAGGAAGCAGAACCTTTCTTCATCCATGATTCACCCTCTAGCAAGACTGTGCTAGAGGAGAATCCTGCAGACCAACATATTTGGAGATCCTTAGGGAAACCAGGTTTGACTGAAGTAGCCAAGCTGCAAAAGTCATCCTTCATAGACATTGAGGAATAAGGGTCTTTCCAGCATTGGTGTAAATAGGAGAAAAGTAATCCTCAGCAGCAGAATCTCTAGCTTTTGGGGTTGTTGCTGTGATAGTTGTTCTGCATTAGATCACGGCTATTCTTTTGTCCCATCCTGCCAGTGTCTCCAGTTGTATTGCCTTACAAGTCCCATGTTGGGCAGCCTTTGATACCTCAAGCAGAGAAAATTTGCCTTAAGGTCAACCTTATCTGCTCTTTCCACCTGAATATGGGAAGTAATGGGGTGGGTGGGGTTGGTATTCACCATGAAGAACTTCGAAAGATAATTATGAATATTCCATTCCAGTTGACCAAAAACTTGAATCTCATTGCAGTTTGGCATGATCAGAGAAATAATCTTTTACTTGGGGGCTTTATAGATCTTGGGTTTCATTTTTTGTATTTGTAGCTGTTGAGAGACATTTTGTAAATATTCAACTGTGAATATTGTTTAGTTGTCACAATTTTATCAGAAGAGAGAGTTCCTTCTATGCTGCCCAGTGGGAAGCTTCGTCTCTGTGTTTCTTGGGCCAAATTCCCGATGTCAAAACCCCAGTGGGGCTTTGGTGTCTTCTGCTGCTGTGATGAATCGTGATGTTTACTTTCAACATGGCATATTTAAACAGGTATCTATCTGTACATGCAGTGAAATTTCTAGATGAGTAACATAGCCGGTGTTTTTGTGCTTGTGTGTGTGTGTGACAGTTGTTCAGGACTCCTTCCATATAGAATCATAAAACTTACAAGGAGAAACGCATCTGTTTTAAATAATGACTATTGAGTTTTCTTTTTCTTTTTAAAAGCCAAGAATTAGCTAGGGCGACTTCCTTATTTGGATGTCAATGAAAGTGATCTTTGTATTCCTGCTGTGTTCTCAATGATCAGTCTGGACCTATTCTTGATTCTGTGCCATATTTATCATCCACAACACGGCCTTAGTTTTTTCTAGACCAGGGGTCTCCAACCTTGGCAGCTTTACGACTTGTGGACTTCAACTCCCAGAACTCCTCAACAAGCATTGGCTGAGGAATTCTGGGAGTTGAAGTCCACAAGTCGTAAAGCTGCCAAGGTTGGAGACGACCATGTAATCCGTGTGTGGGTGCCTCTTGATCACAGGAGAGACACTGAATTTCCTTTCAGAGCTACTTGCTCATAAAATAGGTGCCACTTGTTTTCTTTCCAGATCATGCAATTAGCTGAGACGTTTAAAAAACATTTGTGTCCTCTCTTCAAGTCCAGGTTATTTGATGAAAAAGCTGCCTTGCTAGCACAACAGATTGGGAATTTTTTTTAAAAAAACTCATTTGTCTCTAGCGCCTATGGAAGAGCTTTCTTCTACATCGACCTGGATAAATAGACCAGGGTCCAGCTGGAAAAATAGCTAATATGGTTTATTCTAGAGCTGGGATTTTCCTTGTTCCTTTTTCTAAATTTAAGCTGGCGAGCTTTACTGGGGGAGGGGGGGAATGGAGCAGCAGGACATTATCGTCTTTCAGTCTGAATTTTTAAGATAAATAAATTCAGTGTCTTTTGTGGCACCCCATTCAGGCATGATCTTTGTTAAATCACTAACAGTGCAAGTGTCAAGGAAGGTGCCACGTTTCCTTCTTGCAATGGAAGTATGGGAGGATTTTCCATGCAGGAGGAAAAAAAAAATGAAGTTAGAGTGATACACGTTTTAATTTATAGATGGGCTGGGGAAAGGGGGTAATAATAGCATCAATTGGTTAACCGAAAGAGAGAAGGATTTGCAGATTGCATCCCTTTTGGCCTCCTCCAAAATAAAATCCCTTTGGGGTTACTCTGTTTACTGATGCCTGGCAGCTTTCATTGGCCTGTGCCCAATTCTTTTGAATGAAAGGTTGGCTCAAAGCATCCTGGAACGAGGCTTGAAAAAAGTGGCAAGCACAGATTGTCCTGGAGGCCAAAGACAGAGCCTTGGAAGAATTAGTTTCCACGAATTGTTTCTATCTACTGGGTATGGAATCCTTCTGAGTTGCTTTCCTGTGTTTCTAACATCATGTTTGATCGTTGAGCTCATGGTTTCCATTTATGGCTGCGGAACTTCTTGGGAATCTAGTGAGATGTTGTCTTTTGAGGGCTGCCAGAATGCGTGATTGGCGTGGGTGGGTGCACTTTTAACGTCGAGTACCTCAGTGAAGCTGCTCCTTTTGTGGCCTGCGTCAGGGTTTGGACACTTCATCATGGAAATTGAGTGCGCTTTGGAAAAAATAACTCGGAACTGAGTTCTTCTCTCATAGCCCAAAAGGCACCAACACTCAATGTGCGTTAAGATTAGCACCAGTTTTATCCACACGAGTTTGTGCAAAGGGATGAGATAATACCGCCATTAACTTTTCATGATGCAAAGAATTTTTTTTTTTAAATTTTTCAAAGCAGGACCTTGTCAAAGGAGTTTTTGTGGGTCCTCAGGGCTGGAAGTTTCTCAAAATGCTGTAATTGTAGTTAAAAGTGTAGCTGTTACAAACACCTAAGATGTTTGGCTCTTACAAATCTGGGAAATTGGGACTTTATTGATGTTGCTGCAGCTATCTGAAACGGTCCTTTTCTTTGGCAGCTTGGTAAAAAAAACGAAAGTAACCTTGTCCTTCATGGCCAAACTTTTGTTTTCCTAGTCAAATAGCCTTCAAGTGTTAAAGAGTTTTAGCTCATTCTGCCTATCACGAGATAGTCAAAGTACATTTATTTCCACTTGATTAAATTATTAAAAATAGACTCACCCGCTATGATAATTTTATTAAGATATTTTTAAAAACAACAAAATATTGATTTTTTTTTTTAATGTAAAAGTCATTTTCCAACAAAATTGTGTACTTGGGTTTATGGCTATGTAGAGTTTGTCTCAAATGTTTTTTCTATCTCAAAATAAAATGTTTGTGAAAAAAAAAACCCGTTTTGTTGTTTCAGGGAGATAAATATTTTATACCAATGGTTGCAACTCAAATTTAATAATCCCTTGGTGCTAATGGTGGATGGTTGGGCACATTAGACTTCCCTGTCAGCTTCAGTATAGGAAATCCTGCTGGGAACAGCAGGTTGGACTAGAAGACCTCCAAGGTCCCTTCCAACCTAAATATTCTCTCTGTATTCCAAAGAACCTAACCTTTTAGAAAGGTATCTACCGTATTTCTTAAATTCAACCTCTTCCTTCAGGATGTACTAGTTTCTTTTCATTCTGGCCACTTTTATACGGATACATCTCTTCTGATCCGAGTCACTTTTTTCCAGTGCTGCTGTAACTTTGAAGGGTCACTAAGTGAACAGTTTTCCTAAAGTTTATTACTTCAAGCCTTTCTTGCCTGTAAGGGGTGGGGTGGGGTGGGGTGGGGCTTTTCTAGATCCCGTCATCCCTTCTGGTTGAAGGCAACCAGATCTAAAACTTAAGGAAAGGCATCAAACTGCAAGGAAACCACTAATACAAGCAGCTGCGATTTTTCCTCATTTTATTGGGTAAATGATTTAAAAGGTAATAACAATAGTGTTAAAACTACTACAATATTTTTCCACAGCCATATCTCACAGACCCACAAATTACCTTCTAAAGTAGTTTTTTTTTGCTTTTTCCTCATTTTTACCTTTAAGCCATACTTATAAAATGCCCGTTTTTTTAAAAAAATCAACAGTTTCTTCACACTAATAGCAAATAAACATGGAAATAAGAAGAATCTAGTCTTAATGGAAGGAGGTTTGTGGTAATCTGTGATAATATTGTAATCAATAGTCAAAGGAAAATAAGGGGGAGGGGCTTCTGAGCTACTCCAGGTAGATCGTCTGCCCACCTATGTCACTTTTTCCATTGAAGATAACTAGTTATTATGCTGGTGAACAATTAATTCTTGTAACATATAAAACACTAAAATAACTTAGAAACTAGATCCAAATCTTTTGGAAAGAATCAGCTTTGATATACAAAAACAGTCATAAGTTGTTACAAAAGTTTTTTTTTTCTTTTTAACTCAGTGCATTTATGTACCAGTGTGACCACTGGCTTCAGAGCAGAAGGAAGTTTCTTTCTTTCCTTCCGAAACAGTAATAATAAAAAAAGAAACAAGGAAAAAAACATATCTTTGTATATAAAGAATCATTGCTGGTCTTAAGAAGTGTAACCAGAAACCCTTAGAATCTGAGAGGCACATGTCGGGTTTCTATATTATTTTATTTAAACATAAAAGTCACCAGTTTAATTTCATCGGAGGAGCCGCGGCGGTTCCTCAAACTTAATTAACATCACTAGCAAAAATCAGTTAGAAACTGTACAAAAATAAAAAAGTTAACCCATTTGCATCCTGCAGAGACTTTGAAGGATCGGAAGGCAGACATTTTAAGAAGCAGCATTGAGGCTTGGCTGGAGGTGTCTTTGGTTCAGTCCAACACACAAGAATGTCGGCTACTCCAGACAGTTTCAAGAACCCAGAACAAGTTGAAGACACATCAAGAGGTCGAGATCATCAACGTGGAATGGAGGTGGGGGCCAGGTGCTCCCAGCTGAGGGCGCATCAGCACAGGGTGCCTCCTTCCTCGCGGGGTCCGTGCCCAACCCCAGAGCAAAGATTGCGTAATAGCAATGCACGCCGCAGCACCTGCATCTCTCCTGGATGGAACGGTGATCCCACCATCTATCTCCTCTCTCTCTCTCTCTCTCTTAGCTTCAGCCGGATGTTAGTTCCCAAACTGTCCTTCACCACACAGGTGTAAGAAAGAAAACATTTAAAGCTAAAACTAAACCGCCTTTTTGATTTATTTTTTTTTGGAATGAAATAAGGCAAGAGAAAAACACAACCGCTGCCTGAACAACACCGACCTATGGCTCAGTGACCCCAAAAAACCCAGGTTGGAAACGGACACGGCTTTGCAGATTGAGGAGGAACCTCAAAAGCTACGTTGGGTCTGGGGGAAACACCTAAGGAGGGCAGCACGGTTGGAGCAATTTAGTGAGGCAGGGGTCTCCAACCTTAGCAACTTTAGGACGTGTGGCCTTTAGCTGCCAGAATTCCTCAGCCTCAGCCAGGCTGGTTGAGGAATTCTGGGAGCTGAAGTCCATGAATTGTACAGTTGCCAAGGCTGGAGCCCCCTGCCGCCAGGAACAGCAGCCCCGTAGCATGGCCAGCCCTTCCCTGAGCCGAGAGACACAGGCAGGGAAAAACAAAGCCCACGGATCTGATCTGATCGCTGATGCATCTCGCCAGCCTTGCAAGACACCAGGAATAGCTCTCAAAACAAACATAGAGATTTACAACAGGTTCAAAAGAGTCTGGAGGTTTTTTTGGTTTGGTTTTTTTAAAGCGCACCTTTCCAGTTTGTTCAACCCTTTGAACGACAGCTGTTGTTTTTGATTAAGTTCCCAAAGCAATAGCTATACAGAGACACCCAAAATGAGAGAAAATAATAAAAAAAAACATTGTGCATTATGCTGACAAGATGATCCTTTTAGTTTTGTTTTTTTTTTCTTTTGTTCCTCCTCCAAGCCACGGTGGGAAGTATTGCTGACCTCTTCCTTCAAACCCTGCAGGATTATTTTTATTTAAATCAGTATATCATTATTACACTGGTAAGAAATTCTGTATAACATCTGCATATATTGAGGATTTTTTTTCTAAAAAAAATCTGATATGATTTTAGGGTCCGCATGACCAGTCACGTGACCTGCTTAAGATGATTAGCACCTTTAAATACACATATATATTTTTTTAATATATATATAATAGATCTTTTTTTCTTTTCTTTAAAAAAAACTTTTAACATTGAGCTCACCCAGAAGCATGAACTGTAATGAGAAAGATGGCTCTGTGTGTTTGTCTGTGTGTGTTGGTGTTGGTGTGTTTGTGTGTTGGGTGGCCATGGTAGATATTCCAAATGCTTGCAGCAGAGAAATTTTGTTTTAACTTGTGCTCAAGTTCCCCTTTCAAGGCAAAACAGGGAAAGTTGCAATTAGACAGCAACCGACAATACTTTTCACATAAAAAAACGAACCCCTTTTTTTCCGATAGGGAAAAGACACCCCAGAACTTCAAACTGAAGCTCCAAAGGGTTCTTTTCCTCATCCGTTGCCCCTTTTTTTTTTTCCCAGGATTTTTGCTTATTTGAAAATTAAGGCATCAAAACAGAAAGTTAATATTCGGACGTTCAAAAACTGTGGATTGAAGGAAAGACTGTGATGAAATGGCTTTCTCCCGGCTTCCCCATTTGGGATCATCGTCCATTCTTTCAACAACAGGGCCTGTGATACGGCTTCCTGCTATTATGGTAGTCCGTGTCTATTGAGATTGCATCCCTAAATGGGATAAAAATGGGGAGGGGGGGGGGCTAGAGAGAGAGGACTTCTGCCCAAATGGTATCTGCCTCCTCCAAGATGTTCTTCTAATTACCAAGAAGGATCTCTGAAGCGGAGCTCTGAGATCTATTTCATTCAAGTTTGTACGAGTTCAGGATCCCCCTGAAATGAGAATTCTGGGAAAGACCTTTTTAGAATTCAAGGTCAGTTAGGACAAGCTCCCTCTGCTCCTTCCACCCCCAGATAGTAACAATTCTGATTCTGCTTAACTTGGTACAATTTCCTATGTCTACTATCCAATAACACTTCTAGCGCTGCATTGGAGCTTCATAAAAAAAGGTCAACTATTAGGTTTTTAATTTAAAATTATTAACCTTTAGGATTTAAATACCCGTGGGCTTTTCTTTTTCTCTTTTCTTTCTTTTTTTGTTTCAGGGCATCTGCTTTGCTTTTCATTCCATCAACAAAAGCACCAAAAATTGTGCCATTAAGAATGGCTGATTTGTACAGGGGGCAAGCCTTGTAAGGTAGGAGACAAAAATCGGATCCTGCTTTCCAAATAAAATTTTTCACCTGCCTGGAAAGTTTAGAATCTGGAACAGGTATCTCCTTCCCCTTGTGCTTCTGCTGCCTTGCCTTCCTTCCCAAAACTTGTGTCCCCTAAGGCACTAATACCAAAATTTGCTGACTTCCGAATAGAGCAGTTTTTTTCAAACTAATCCTCCCCAAGAAACCTCTGAGAAGTGAAAGAGAATCTTGGAGTGGCTCTGATCAAGTGCTGTTGATCAACTTGCTGATGGAGGAGAGAGCCTGGCAGATCACACCATCCACCTGAAGACAGATTTAGGAACCGGGAGCGGGGAGACACAGATTATTTATCTGCTGATTTTTAGTTCCAGTGATTTGAATGGGCAATTTGAAAGGATTCGAACCAGGGCCTCTATCTGGGTCTGTAATAAAAGTAGTCTTGCTATGATTATGTCTAAACCAGGGGTGTCCGGCCTTGGTGATTTTAAGACTTGTGGACTTCAACTCCCAGAATTCCCCAGCCACCCATGCTGCCTGGGGAATCCTGGGAATTGACCCAAAAGCCCAATCTGTTTCTCATCATAATTAATTCAGCTTATCACTGTTATTTGTCTGGGCCAACCAGACCAGGAACCGGAGGTTCACGTAGTCCGTTACAATTTTTATCTTGGGAACGAGAGAAGAATCCATCCCATTCAAGGCAATCTCTACCTTGCTTCTGACTTGGGAGCCAAAATATTAATGATTTTAAGAGCAGACTACCAAATTTCATTCTTCTCGACCGTGACACATTTGCACTCTTTCCTTCCATCTACAGTTTCACAGAAAAAGGTGATCAATACAATTGAGTGATAAAATGAAGTAGAACTTTAAAATGTTATTTTTTCAAAAAAAACCCCAAAAAACCCTGTTTTTTAACGTTGTCATATAACAAAAGGAAAGGAAAGGAAACACAGCCAGCCCACAGTGACTCAATAAGAAAAAAAAATAAGTGGGGCGGTGGAGGGCAAAGGGGTTCTTTGTAACGATGCAGCGTTTCCACCCGTTGCCATGGTGAAGCTTAACCTGCGGCGGCAAAGCGTCAACATGGCAACGGAAATTATCATCATAAAATGGTACAGTAATAGAGATAGCTAGACCAAGAAGGAGGGCTTTCTCCTGGGAAGAGGTTTGCAGAAAAGTCCAGAGACTGGTCATACGGCTCAGTGTCAGGAATAATGGTTGTAGGGGGGGAGGCTGTGCCCGATGCCGTTTTGGAAGTGGTGATGCTGTCGGTGGGCAAGGTATTCTGTGTAGCTCACAGTCATCTTCTCACTACGATACCTACAAGTGGGGAGAGAAAGGGATAAATAAAGAAATTGGGGTGGGGTGGGAGTTAAAGGGGAAACAAAGGGACAACTTTAATCCCCTAAAGTAGGGCTGTCAAACTTGTGGCCCGCAGGTCAGATGCGTCATGTGCTGGTCACGCCCGTGCCAGGTTTAGCAAAGGGGGGCAAAAGTCGCAATAGGTCACAACGCCGTGACAATGCATGTTTGACACCCTTGCCCTAAAGCCTCTGGTGACGCAGTGGTTCGAATACTAACTCTGCCCACTGTCAAGAGTTTGACCCTGGGTGGCTCAAGATTAACTCATCCCGCCATCCTTCCGAAGTCAGTAAAATGAGGACCCAGATTGTTGGGGGCAATATGTTGGGCTCTGTAAATGGTCCAGGGAGTGCTGTAAAGCACTATGGGACAGGATGTAGATCTAAGTGCTGCTGCTAATGCTAAATGCTAAAGCAGGAAAAATGGGAAGACTCCAGAGTCCCTTCCAACTCCATTCTTCTGTTCAGGTTTAAGACGTGGGTGTCTGATCTTTGGCTTGCCTGGGCCTCACTGAGTTAACAGAAACTGTCTTGGGCTGCATAGGAAATATTTAATATAGTTAATGTATATAAACAACGTACTTGATTTTTAAAACATTTTTATTATATCTTGTAAGGCCGCATGATTAGCTGTCCAGGGCTGCATAAAGCTTGTGGATTAGCCATGCCTGGTTTGAGCATTAAAGAAAAACCAGAAGAACAAGAAAAATTCAACAGAATTAAGACCAGGAAGACTTACTTGGTTAACATATAACTTCCCAAAACTCATCTCTGCCCAGGCTGCAGCTCTCAATGTCTCTTACTTACTTATTAAGAAAATTTATGTGGTTGCCTAACTCATTCATGGTGACTCTGGGTGGTTTACAGAAGTAAAACCCTAATACAAAAGTTAATAACAACTCACACACACCCCCAACCCAACAATCAAACCAACTGCTTGATGGGCTTGGCATCACCTTGATGCTCCCAGACTTATTTTTGCAGGGATGATGTTCCACAGGGAACAAGCCACCATGGAGAAGCCTGAACTGGAATGGATGTGGACAGTCAAGGCCAAAGTGATAGGAACCCTTGGGGCCATAAGTCTTAATCTGGGAGACAGGCTCCAACAGATTCTAGGAATGACACCAGAGCTCTCCATCCAGAAGAATGCAGGGATAGGAACAGCTAAGATCCTGCACAGAACAAAGTCCTGCCAAACCCGGGACAGGCCTTCTTACCTGGTCAGTTTTATTGTTTTCCTGAAATCGTTTGTGATTGGAGCCTTATAACCTCCTTTCCTCAATAAGGAATCTATGGTCTGAATATGGTCCCAGCCTGTGGAGAGTCATTAGAAGAGAACACACAAAGAAAATCAGTTCTCAAAAGTTTTGCAAAAGGTTTAACTGATTGCAAAGAGTACAAATTGCCCAGAGATTTGTATTTCTAAGGGGAATTCCCACAGGTAAGCTGGTTAAAGCTGAACCCAAAACAACATAAGATTAGGAATAACCCTAAATAAACAGTACCTTATTATCAGTGTTATGTTCAGTTGTGAGAAGCCGTGTAACACAAGGGCTAATTCCTAACCTGGTGCTCACTGGGGATGATGGAACCTGGCGTTCAACTGTTCTACAGCACACCAACGTGAAGTTTGGGGACCAAATTGTGTGTAGGAAAAACTAAATTACAATTCTTAATCATCCATAGTGTGCTGTGTGTTGCAGACAACTGCCATGTTAGTGTACAGTAGCAAAAAGTCAGGTTTCTGCTAGCCACTTTTGAGACTAACATGTCTTTTAATAAAAGTTGTTAGTCTGACTTTCAATCAGCCGTGATGTTCACTGGGGAATCTGGTTTCTGTTTAGATTTCTTGATCCTTTTCTCTGGAATAACAGAAAGGAGAAACCAAAGGTAAATTGTTGTCTCCTTTTTGTTATTTATATTCCAATCAATATTCTAAATCAATGTAGTTTAGACCCTTGAAATGGAATCTACTTTACAGCGCAAAGGTCAAATAATTACCTTTATCAAAGGAGATCACCCCAGGACTATGCAACCAAACAAACAGCTGCTTGTCCAAAGGTTTTGAGAGCAATGGCAATGCAATAACATTAACCACAATAGGCATTGATTTACAACAATTCATTTAGTGACCATTCAAAGTTACAGCAGTGCTGAAAAAAGGGACTTACGGCCGTTTTTCACACTTAGAACCATCACAGCATCCATAGTCACATGATCAAAATTCAGATACTTGGCAATTGACTCATATTTATGACGGTTGCAGTGTCCCAGGGTCACATGATCACGTTTTGCAAAATTTTGATATGCAAAGTCAATGGGGAAGCCAGATTCACTTAACAACTGTGGCAAGAAAGGTTGTAAAATGGGGCAAAATGCACTTTTAACTGTCTCACTTGATAAGAGCAATTTTGGGCCCAGTTGTGGTCGTAGGTTGAGGACTACCTGCACTTTACATACATTATCATATCCATGAAACTTTCCCAAATTATAAGCAGGAGATTCTGTGCACTCTCACAGCACAGAAACCCTGACAAATACATAACTTCTAGTTTGTTTGTTTTTTTTAAATCCAATTTCCTAGTAGTGAAAATTTTACCTAGCACTTAACACTCCTTATTGAAACTAGCTGTCCCCCTCTGAACTGCTACCATGGAACATGCTGTCAACTGGAGGCCTGGCATTTAGGCAGTGCCCATCGTCTCAGCCCTTTCTCCATTTTTACACTAGCTCTTTGCATCCCTTACAAGGGGTCTCAGGGATACTTCAAAAAACCTGAAGTCAATTTTACAACCGAGATTGCACTTGATAGGGCAAATTCTATTTCTCTGACCTTTTTTCAGAGAGAATTATTTCAATAACCTATCTTAGGGGTGTGTCTAAAAGGAATGCCAGAAGAGTCTCTATGGAGATTCTCAGTCATCCCGGTCCCAGTTGTCTCAAAAGGTGCTTTTTAAAGAGGCAACTGCGCTTTGTTTTTCCTTGAGGAAGTTTCGCTTCTCACCCAAGCAGCTTCTTCAGTTCTGACGATGGTGGGAGGGAATAGAAGGATTTATATTCCTTGAAGTCATCTGGTTGTTAGCACACTCTCTGAGATTCATCGAGGCCATCTGTGCCCTCTGGGTCCCCAAGTCAGAGTGTAAATTGAGCAGCCTTCTGCCAATGGGACACCACCTCTCTCCTGTCTCCAACACAGTCCTTTCATTCAGCAGTTCCAACACGTCAGGCTCATTTGCACCCTGATTCAGGGGATCCCGAGGGCCCAGATAAACTCCCAAGAGGCCTCCACGGCTGACGACCAGATGACTGCAAAAATATCAATCCTTCTCTCGTCTCCCACCATTCAGTCGGTACTGAAGAAGCTTCTTGAATGAGAAGTGAAACACCTTTAAAAAGAAAACAAAGCAGTTTTTCAGAAGCAGTTGGGTAAGAGGATTAAAAAAACAACAACAATCCCTGAAATGCTTTCATAAATGGTGACAGTGTTCCTTTAAAAGAGCTTTCTGGTGTCTGGACTTTTCTCTCGTTACATCTGGATGGATTCTTTTGTCCACTGTCTCTACCACTGTTTGGCCCAATGTTGTTAGTAGCTGCCGCTGCCTAGGTCTGTCTGGATCCCTTTAATCTGGGGGAAATGCTCTGAACCAAGGGCTCTGCATTCTACAAGTGTGTAAGTGGCATTTAAAAGAGTCATCCCTTACAATTAAAGGACCGCTCCATCATCTGACATCAGGGCAAGGTCATAAACTGCATTATAAGTTCCTAGGCATGTTTAAATTCTTCACCAGATCATATGAGATAAA
>JAEANM010010402.1:0-15815 GCA_017656035.1 Myanophis thanlyinensis
CTACTTACAAAATTTTCAAGTTACAAAACGGCTTCCGGAACGAATTAATTTCGTAAGTAGAGGTACCACTGTATATGCAACTGTTCCATCAGATTCTGTGTAAATATTATAGTATTTGAATTGTAGTATTTTATTTTTTCCATATACAATATTTTTGCTTATAGTTGATATTGATTTTCAATCAACAGATATACATTTTTCTACTTTTCTACACTGCTTTATAAGTTCCATTTAAAATCTTTAATGGACATGTAGGCGAAGCAAATACAATGTGACACTGAAGATAAACAGAAAAAGCCTTATGTATGAAAAGGCACACACTGCTATGACACAAACCAGGAGCACATTTTATATTAGAAAAAAATTATGGGAGGACTAGACATACTTTCTTAATCTCGTTTTGTTTTCTGTAATATGGAAATAACAATACTGACCAAATAGAGTAAGGCTTGATAATAGATTGATCAAGATAGCTAAATGTCAACGAATGGCAGTAAATAAATGCTATACGTGTTTGATGAAACGGAACTAATAAATGCTATCTGAATTCTGAAAAATAGTAGGCAACAGAAAAACAAAGTTTTCTTATAGCAATTTCCTGTTGAAGTAAAAAAAAACAGCTGTTGGAATTTCTACTGCATTAGCACTATTATCTGTTGGCAAGTTGTAACATTAAAGGCATTGCTTTTAAGTTAATCCTTTTATTTATGGATAAATGTATAAGAAATACTTACAATTACTAGAGGTGTTTGAAGATTTAAATATATATGTACTTTGTATGCAGTTGATTCCAAGTTGTTGACTAAGAATCCAAGTGATTTTCATTGTATGATACAGTGATGAATGTAATTTGAAAAATAACATGTAAAAAACAGGTTCATTGTGTTTGGCAGGGATAATAAACTCAATAATCTTTCCATCTTCAGTCATTCTTCCAGTTAATTCTCAGGAGGGATGAGAATGTGTCTCTCTGTGGATTGACTGAAACCAACTGCTGTTTGGCTCCTCACTGATCCCAATATTTCTTCATTAAACCGTATTCAATTGACTTGTTCTCCTTTTTCTTTTTTAACCATTAGCATACCAAATTATAAAGCATTATTATCAATTATGTGTCTCTTTGACTGTAATGAGAACTTTAGAGCTGCAGTGGTCCTTCAGATTTTTCCACCCCATATCTTGTAACTCTACCAGAATGGCAATCACAAATATAACAAAACTAAAATGTATTCTTATTCTTCTTTCCCTAGGTTCTGGCAGACAGAATTGCTATTAATTGCAGCCTATACCGCGGTGAATATAATAGAGGGTGGAATGAGGTGAAATTGGTTGATGATTCTCCTTTGGGAATACCTGGACTTCTGCTTCCCCCTCAAGTATTTATTGTGGATCTTATGTATGAGCCAGGCTGTCTCATGAAAGAAGGAAGTCCAGAGGCAGATCGTTATCAACTGATTTGATTAGTTTTCCTTAACTATCTCTGTGTATGTACCTATTTGCTTATTAGCATTTTAGTTTGTTTTATTAAAATCCTACATACAGAGCTTATTTTCCAAGTTGGGAATCTATTCGCAGCAGTTGGGAGATGGAGAGAGGTTCTGAGAGACAAAGTTGATTGTATTTCTATTTTACATTTTTACAAATACATGTTGAACAAATAAAAATAATTTTATACCTGCAAAGTTAAAACTGCAGAGAAGCAAATGGTTGTTCAAATTTACAAAAACAGTGGTGACAGTTACTGCAAAATACTGCAGTGTGTCCTCATTTTCTTAAAACAACAAAAACAACAATGTTACTTGTTAACATTTGGATGGCTGTAGATTACATTGAATTATTTTGGATAAAATAATGGGATGATGATGCAAAATAATATTTTCTTTCAAGAGGAGGAGTTTTTTGATGGAAATTTTAATTTTTTTCTTCTATGTTACACCTATTTAAGAATGTATAACTTTTAAATATTTTTCAGCTGAAAATGACAGGAAACTGGATGTCTATCATCAAATTTGAATGTAAGAGCAACAACAAAGGGAAGATAGGATTGTCCCATCCCATTTTATAACTGTATAGAATTGGGAAGCAGAACCATGTGGCCTGCAGTGCCCCACCATAAGGGATTCAGGGAGTCCCTGGACTCCATATATGACTATATAAATTTTTTTTGCCCAAATGAAACCAAAAGAATTCAGAAAATGAAATTAATCATCTTTTTTCTTCTTTCGGCTGTTCCCGTTAGGGGTCACCACAGGGAATCATCTGTTTCCACCTAACTCTATCCTCGGCATCCTCTACTCTTGTCCCAATTAACTTCATGTCCCCTTTTAGCACATTCATATATCTTCTCTTTGGCCTTCCTCTTCACCTCTTGCCTGGCAGCTCCATCTCCAACATCCATCTACCAATATAACCACTCTCCCTCCTCTGCACATGTCCAAACCATCTCAATCTGGCCTCTCTGATCTTGTCCCCAAAACAGCTGACCTGAGCTGTCCCTCTGATGTGCTCATTCCTAATCCTGTCCATCCTGGTCACTCCTAAAGAGAACCTCAACATCCTCATCTCTGCTACTTCCATTTCTGCCTCTTGTCTTTTCCTCACTGCTACAGTCTCTAACACATACAGCATAGCTGGTCTCACTACTGTCTTGTACCAGTTTCCTTTGATTCTTGCTGACACTTTTCTGTCATACAATGCTCCTGACACCTTTCTTCATCCATTCCAACCCGCTTGCACTCGCTTCACCTCTTTTCCACATTCCCTGTCACACTGGACTGTTGACCCTCAAAACTCCTGCACCTTCTTGACCTCAACTCCCTGTATCCTCACTGTTTCACTTCCCTCCCTCTTACTCACACATATGTATTCTGTCTTACTACGACTGACTTTCATTCCTCTTCTTTCCAGAACATACCTACACCATTCCAGGTATTCCTCCATCTGCTCTCTGCTCTCACTATAGATCACAATGTCATCCGCAAAGATCATTGTCCTTGGGGATTCCTGTCTGACTTCATCTGTCAACCTGTCCATCACCATAGCAAACAAGGGACTCAGTACTGTTCCTTGATGTAGCCCACCTCCACCTTGAACTCCTCTGTCTGATCTACAGCATATTTCACTACTGTCGTACTGCTCTCATACATATCCTGAACTACTCTGATGTACTTCTCTGCCACTCCCAACATCCTCATACAGTACCATAGCTCCTCTCTTAGCACTGTTTCGTACGCTTTCTCTAAATCCACAAAGACACAATGCAGCTCCTTCTGACTTCTCCATTAACATTCTCAGGGTAAAAATTGCATCTGTAATGCTCTTTCTGGGCATGAAGCCATACTGCTGCTAATAGATATCCACTTCCTTTCTTAGCCTAGTTTCCACAACTCTTTCCCATAGCTTCATTGTGTGGCTCATCAACTTTATACCTCAGAATTGTAGTTGCTACAACTCTGCACATCACCCTTGTTCTTAAAGATCAGCACTAGAACACTTCTCCTCCATTCCTCAGACATCTTCTCTCTCTCTAAAATTCTGTTGAACAAACCAAATAAAAAACTCCATTGCTGTCTCTCCTAGACACTTCCACACCTTGACAGGTATGTCATCCGGACCAACAGTCTTTCCATTCTTCATTCTCCTCAGAGCCTTCCTCACCCCATCCTTTCTAATTTTTGCTACTTCCTGCTCTACAATATTCCCCATTTCCCCCCCTCATTTTCCTTATTCATTAGTTCCTCGAAATACTCCTTCCATCTTCTCTGCACACTCTCCTCACTTGCTAGCACCTTCCATCTCTGTCTTTAATCACCCTTATCTGTTGCATATCCTTCCCATCTCTATCTCTCTGTCTCGCTTATCTGTACAAATCCTTCTCACTTTCCCTGGTGTCTAACCTGGCATACAACTCATCATATGCTTTCTGTTTGGCCATTGCCACCACCCACTTCACTCTATGCTGCCTTTTTGTTTTTTGTAATCCTGTCTACTGTCCACAATCCTTTTGATGTCCCACTTCTTTTTAGCTAGCCTCTTCCTCTGGATGCTGTCCTGTACTTCCTCATTCTACCACCATGTTTCCTTATCTTCTTTCCTCCTTCCAGATACCACACCTAGCACCTTCCTACCTGTCTTCCTGATCACTTCTGCTGTAGTTTCCCAGTCATATGGGAGTTCTTCCTGACCACCCAAAGCCTGTCTCAACTTCTGTCTGAATTCTTTCTTTCTTTTGCAACTTCCACCACTTGGTCTTCTTCTCTATCTTTCCTCTCCTCTTTGTCCTGACTGTCAAAGTCATCCTACACATCATCATCCGATGTTATTTGGGTACATTCTCTCCACCACCATCTGTCCTTCTATGTTCCTTTCTTTAAACCCAAAGCTGCCCATCACCTCATCACCTTTGTTCCTCTCACCAACATGCCCGTTGAAATCTGCCCCAAAATGAAATTAATAAACATTGATTTTTCCCTTTTTCAGAACTACTGTAGGAAATGACACCAATGATTATAATAGCAAATGTTCCTACCTAACCCAGATAGTAGTTATAACTACTGCACTCCCATGAGCCTCCCAGCTGATTTTGCAATGCCACTTGGTATGCTTTACAAGCAGCGACAATCATGGCACACACATGGCCCTGATACATAACAATTATATGCTGCTTACTGCAGCCTGCTTCCATCAAATCATCCAGTAGAAATGAATGAAGAAGCACAGAGAACAAACAGGACATTTTCTTAATGTACTTTCATACTCATTAGCTTGTCAATTACTACACTGCTTTTTCATGCTTTTGTTTTGGCAAGTATGGTTACTGTGTTGGTACAGGAGTGCATTATTTGTGTTTGGATGGAACAAAAGAGGTGGACACTGATCCTAAATAAAAATGCAAAGAGTATTGGGCGATGACAGGATTTCTCTGCATTTGTGAGCATCCTGAGAATGGGAATCTGACCAGAACAATGATTGATGGAACAGGTCTTATAATAAAAATAAGGTTTAGTTAAAGGTAATATACTGTAGAGTTGGCAAAACTTAGCAGATAGCTGAGCCAAAGTATATGTCCTCTATATGGGTGAGTCTATGAAGAAAGGCAGCAGGAAGTGACTTCGGATTTGTAGTTTCTTAGACAAATATCAGTCAAAGTAATAGACAAATGGCAAGATAGTCTCTGAGCCCTCTTAGTTGCTCAATGATGCTACATAGACAGATAAAGGCATGCCAAGGTGTTCTTTATCAGGTTTTTGCTCATGTATCAGTGAGATCCTTCCTCCAATGGGAAATTGGCAATAACCCACACAATATCACCATCCTAGTATTATAAAGGAGGATGTTGATAAAATAGGGTCACATAACATTTACTTAGTACCATAGAGGCTGCATCATTTGCCCCAAAGTCCTCAAACACAACTTAAAGTACTTATGAAACTTCACATGGCCTGAGGGTTGGATACTTATAGAACCATTTTCCATATTGGCCAAAAAAGAGGAAAAAGTGGTCAAATAAATTCAGCATGTAGATCCATCCTGCCTGGGTACCGATTCTCTTCCCCTTTTACACACACACACACACACACCATTAAACACTAATCTTCAAATCTTTCTGTTAAACTTATCTGTTATTAAGGGTTTTTTTCTTTTGTTAGTGTTGAATGTATGCTTTTGTTTTGTTTTTCTGTTTTCTATGTTACTTTTTATGATAAAACAATATTTTTTTTTTAAAAAAGAAATGACTACATTGATCCATTTGGTATGATCACCATATCAAATCTGTATAATGAATATCAGGTCCCCTGGGGTGAAGGTGTGGAGATCATAGATAATAATGTTCAATTGCATGTTGAACCAGAGGATGCATGTTGTGTGCAATCTTGGACAATATATTTCATAGTTTGGATATCAGCACCACAATCGCAATAAAGGAAATCTTTCCACATCCACTGATAAATGGCAAAAGTACTTCTTCCAGTGTCACATCTAATTTTGTCCTATTTCATCCAGACAGAGCGAGGCAATTTAAAACCAGGTGATTTGGTAGAGAAATCACTAATAGTCAAGCCACAAGAATGTACCAGGGACCATTCCTCTCTCCAGGCTTCTTTGGGTTAAATTGGATAGATGCTAAGTGAATAGTGATTTTCCATGCTAGCCTATGGGATTTCAATCTTGTGAGTCTACATTATCCTGGAAAATATGGAGTTATTGTGTTCCATTAACACACTTCTGTTAAGACAGAAATCCAATGCTGTAATTAACATCAACTAATTAGTGGCCTTACCAGGCTAGATGAAGATTTGTCTGGAATTGAGTTACCTATCAGCAAAGTTTGGCTTCCATCATGTAGATAGTGTAGGTTTGAAAAATATACCGTACATTATAAATCTACTAAAACCTTGATATTTTCTTTAGCTGGTCTTCATATTCACCTAATCATATTCATAATCACATAACATTTTCTGCTCTCAGTTTGACTTCTATAATGGAATCTTCTAAACCAGGGATGTACAATTTACTCTGATTGTTTTAGGAAGAGACATAACTGGGGGAGAGAGTAGAGGATGCCAAGGATAGAGTTAGGTGGAAACAGATGGTTTTGATGTGGCAACTCCTAATGGGAACAGCTGAAAAAAGAAAAAGTTCTAGGGAGACACACTCCAAGAAATATTGATTGAAACTAAGATTTTATTAATTTTATATTTAACTAAAATTCAGCATAGATAATATTCACTCTCTTGTGATACGCTGTATTATTTTCACTGTTACCATTTAGTACTGGTAGTTCTTGATTTACAACAATTGAGCTCAAAATTTCTGTTGCTAAGTGAGACATTTGTTAAGTGAATTTTGCCCTGTTTTATTGCCTTTCTTGCCACAGTTGTTAAGTGAATTACTGGAGTTGCTAAGTTAGTAATACAATTGTTAAGTGACTGTGCTTTCCCATTTATTTTGTTTGTCAGAATGTCACAAAAGGCAATCATATGATCCCAGGACACTGTAAACTGTCATAAATATGAGTCAGTTGCCAAACATTTGAATTTTTATCATATGGCTATGGGGATGCTGAAATAGTGACAAATGTGAAAAACAGTCATAAATCATTTTTTTTCAGGGTTGTTGTAACTTTGAATGGTTAATGAACTGTTGTAACTTGAAGACTAGCTGTAATATCTTTTGGAAGTCTCTAGACATACCTTAAAAATCAGCCTTTTTTGGAATGGGGAAAATTAATGTCACTCATAATTTTCCAAATTGTGTACCTCTGATCTCAATATTCCTTTATAGATAAGAGTAACCTGTCAGGACTAAAAGGACATTTTGATTGCATTGCCGATGTTGTGTGGAACCCTGACATAACCATGACCATAAACATGTTTGTTATGAATATGCAAAAATTTAAAAGAAATGCTTTATAACCTGTAAAAATGCAAGTGAAACACCTTCACTGTTAAAGCAACAAGAGTCAAAACCTGCAGAGGCAATTAGAAGCAACATCTGAAACAGCTACATATGCCTGCATAAGACAATTGCTTTAATGATTCAATTAGGATGCTTCACTGACCTATCTTTCCATTGTCAATGTACTTCTTTTGGATGCTTGCACAGTTCTGATGGTACTCACTATCCAGAGTTTTCTCAAACCATTCTATCAGTCCCTGAAGCATTATATACAGTACAAGTAGTTCTCAACTTACAACAGTTCATTTAGTGACTGTTGGAAGTTACATGGCTTCCAAGTGACATGGCCATTTTTCACACATGACCATTGAAGCATCCCCATAGATGCACGATTTACATTCAAATGGTTAACAACTGACTCACATTTATGACGGTTGCAGAGTCGACCTGTTGACAAACAAAAACAATGAGGAAACCAGAATCACTTAACAACCATATTACTAATTTAACAACTGCAGTGATTCACTTAACAAATGTGGCAAGAAAAGTTGTAAAATGGGGCAAAATTCACTTAACAAATTTTTCACTTAGCAAAATAAATTTTTGGCTTCACTGTGGTCATAAGTTGAGGACTACCTGCATTCTAAAGCATGTTCAAAATTAAATTGCAAAGACTTTGTAATCTGTGCACTTTCTAAAGTATTTATCATTTTAATATTGAAGGTAACTGCTCTTTTCCTTCTTAAGATAGCACTTCTAAGTAATTCCAGAAATTCTTTCCAAAAGTCATCAATTCTATGGGCTCAAAACTCTGGGAACAAAGATCAAATAATAATTTTTTATCACTACTCCAGCTATTATCCCTTAAAATAAGAAAACGTATGAGATCACATATACATAGTGAATTATGGGGTGGATTGATAACTTCAGGTACATGTCCCCTAAGGATACAGATAATCTATCAATTAAATTACTGCAAGAATTCATCAACTATACACTATTTTAATTTCTTCAAACTTGTTTCTGTACCAATAGGCCATTAGTTGAAACCCAAAATCAGTGGAAAAGTGTGTATAAATGCAGTCATATGTTAATTGAAGTCTAGTCTTCCCCAAGGCTTGATCATCCAAAGCTATTTCAAATGAAATAGATTTAATTGAAAATCATTTGATTTAGATTTTGGAAGTTTTCTAGACAGGAATTGCAAAATCTAATCTTAAAAGAGATTCCTGTAAGAGATAACCAGGCTGAGCCTGAGGGCAGAATCAAACACATCATCAATCTGGCCTACAGCCCCAGAAAAGACTTACCTAAATTCAATTCCTCCCTTTTGAAGGCCACTAACTCTTATCTGGTGCAATTTGTTAGTTGATTCTTGTATATAGGTTGCATGGAATTAACTCACAGTGCTTCGAATTCTATCCTGGCTCCTGATTTCATGTGAGTGACAATGCCTACATTTCCCTTGAATTGAGGCATCTGTGTGATTATCTTCAATTTCTATCATTTTTCATCAATTAACCATGATGTCAGGAGACAATCCTATTGGAAACTTGCCAGAGATACTTACACTGCAAGTATTGGCGTTTCCTTTGAACGGCAAACTGCCTTGCTTGGTTTTGACTGATTAGCATTTAATATAATTATTTGCTAATGCACACAGAAATGCAAAAGAAACAATGTATATGATAGGAAGAACCAACCTAACATATTTTAATATATCATGAAATGTATATTCTCTAAAACTGCTCTAATTTAGATTCATCAATGTTTTAAATAAAGAATTTCAGGAGAAATTTCCATTTGCAATGGGATTATGAATTTCATATGAACCTGAATCAAATCATGCCAAACAGCTATTACTAAATACCAGGAATCTTATTTAATCAAACACTGTTACTTCAAAACAATTTGAAAGGCTTAAACAATTAATATTGCCCTTTCTTTTGTACTTTAAAAAAAAAACATGCCCAAATGAAAAAAGCATTGTTGCAAGAGTTTGCACTTTACTAATAATTTTGGAATCACATTAGAAAAAATGCAGGACTTCAGACTACAATTACCATGTATGACATGAAAGCAGATTATGGGAAATATTCCAGGTCAATTTGCCGTTTGCAAGAAACTGGATCTTTTAACAAGGAAGTCAAGCTGTCATAGGAGTGAGTCATTTAGCTCTGATTAGTACATGAAACATGGCATAAGCTGGCCCTTAAATCATTTATATTTTACTTTTTTATGATGCTGTTGTGAATTACCTCTTTCTGCATCTGTAATTAGAGGACATAACAGATGGCCTGGGCTTAGTTCAGGGTGATAAATCTATTCAAATAATCTACAGAGAAGCTCCTATGGACAAATAATTCTCAGTTCACTGTATGGTTTAAGGTTTAAGCTCAATTTTTTGGGAAAAGATAATTCTACAGTAGCCTCGGGAAGTGTGTTTAGAGTTCAAAGAGGCTTAGTAGATTGTTTTTAAGAAAGTGGGGTTCTTTCCAGAATTAGTAAAACATCTTGAAGAAAACTGTTCTCTTATTGGAAATGTGCTGTTAATCATTTTTGTTTTCATCTTTTGTGGAATTGCAATTTACTTATTCATTTTAGGAGCAATGAACTTTCTAATGTGAAAAAACAAAGCAGGAGTACTTGGATGAGAAATCTAAAAAATATCCAAGGCTATGGGTTATATTGAGAAGGAATTAATAAAATTAATAAAATCCCAGAACAAAGCTATGGTAAACCACTTCTTACTATTGCTAAGGTAACTAAATGAACATATCCATGAAGTCATGAAGAGCTGAACTTGGAACAAAGCAATGTTTACCTTTTTAATGTACATGGTAAGGTAAAAATTCCCCTTGCACATATATGCTAGTCATTCCTGACTTTAGGGGGCGCTGCTCATCTCCGTTTTTAAGCCAAAGAGCCAGTGCTGTCTGATGACAATTCCGTGGTCATGTGGCTGGCATGACTAAACACCAAAGGAGCAAACACTTACTTTCCTAACAAGGTGGTCTCTATTTTTCTGCTTCCATTTTTACATACTTTCGAATTGCTAGGTTGACAGAAGCTATAGCAAGTAACAGGAGCTCACTCCATTACATGGTGCTAGGGATTCGAACTGTGAGCTTCTGACTTTTCTGATAGACAAACTCAGCTCTTAGCCACTGAGCAACCACATCCCAATTTGGAATCTTAACATTCCAAACTTTTTCCACAGGATACCTTGAGGGCATTAGAAACCATTTTCCCATTGACTACTTTTGAGATTTTTTGGAATTTTAGGGATATTTATTTGAAATAATAAAAGGCATCGTTCTTAGGACACTCAATTCAATCTGTGTGGTAAAACTGCTGAACATATACAATGTGGATTGTATATTTGGACAGTGAAATGATCAGACTTGGTTTGGTGAATAGCAGTTCTATGCCACTATCAATGGACAAAATAGTATAAAATATTGAGAAATGAATGGTTACAAACCAGTTGACAACAAAGCTCAGCTAATGTCCTGTCCTTCTGGGCTAGTTTATTTCTTATATCTATTCCCTACCATGTTTCAATTAATTTCTGACTATTGCTAATTCTCTCCTGATACAACTAATTGGAAATGTCCATCAGACCTTCCAGTGAAACTACAACTATAAAGTTAAATCAGGAAAAAGGTATTTTTGTCCATCACTTAAATATTCACCCAAATGAAGTGCTGCTGCTGAAATTCAGTAGTAAAAATTTGTGCAGCTCTGTCAGCCCATACATTGAAGCCTTTGCATGTTCACAGCCTGTCAACCAGCCAGAACTCATTTGTTATCTTAGCCTCCCATCTTCCTACCTTTATTGCCATTTAGATGGCAATCAATTCAGTGATTCTGCATTAGTTTGATGATGTTACAAATAAGCAAGTAACAACATGAGCGCTGACATACAGAAAATTGACGCAAGCAGATCTCAAGTGCCATTATAGACTGTGAATCCATATATACTAAGCTAAGTTGAACAGGGTTCTTGTACAAATAACCCAAGCAGAAAACCATAAATTTTCTGTTTGGGTTGGGACCAGTAGTGGGACTCATCTCGGGGGGGGGGGGGGTGTGTGTGTGAATCGAGATGAGGTGGACTGGTTGCTTCCTTGGTATGGAGACAATAACTTGGTCCTTAACACCAATAAGATCAAGGAGTTTATAGTGGACTATAGAAGATATGGAGAGGATGAAAAGGAATGAATGTAACTATAGTCATTATTTTACTCCTTTCATGCTCTTAAAAATGAAAAGAGGCATTTGTTTAATTGTGGTCCACAATTGCAGGAAATTTGAGAAGCAGTACATTAAACTTCCACTTTTCCCTGACATCTTTTTTTATTAGTAAGATCCTAAAGTATATGAGTTTATTTGCAGTAAAATAATTGCTGTTTGAGGGTTCCTTTGTTATTCTGTTTATATTTTTAAGCAATTATATTGATCTAAAGATTATGACAAACACAGTACCAGTCTATCACAGTTAACATCCCTATTTTTGAAAGATACATTAAAATGACAATATCCATACAGTTCTTACATCTAACAATTCATACACACTTCCTGTTGTTTCATGTATTGCTAAACCAGTGTCTGTCTGCAGTAACTTTTGGAAACAATATCAGTTAACCTTTCTGCTATACTATATACTATTAAAATCAGTGTACTATCCATAAGTAACAGCATGATCCCTCTGAGTCCTGAAGCTAGCATATTTAACCATTAATCAAATTTAGTACTGAGCCTTTTCCGCTGCATAGTTTCCATGAACTTTGACTCAAGAACAGACAGCAATTAATGACTCTTATAATTTGATCTCCAGAATGCCCTCAGCATCCCCTGAACTTAGCACCTATTCTCAGCACACAAATAATTTATGTCAAGTGCTAACTGATGTAGTTACACTAAATTTCCTTTTTTAAAAAAGATAGGTTAAAACATTAAATGTGGAAATGTCTGGATAGAAGCTATGTTCATAATTCATTTCTCAAGCAATGTACGTTTATAAGATACAGTTACTGATGCTTTTGTTTTTAAAGTATATTAGCACTGATTCCTAATATACTTAATAATATTGAATGTGAAATGTGACTGAAAAAAAGAAACTGATATGCAAATAGGATGTTACAATGCACTTACCTGCTGCAGAATCATTTGTTTGAAATGATGGATCTGCATACAAAATCACCAAATTTTGGTGGCATCACTAACTTCCTCATTTGGGAGTAAGCCTAGTTCTAAATATTTTTAAGAAAAAAAGCTTTAAGATGTCAGCTCTGGTGATCTAATTTATTTCAAAATACAAAGTGTTTATGAATAAATAATACTGTACGATTAAGAGAAATATTTGTGGGTAACAGAAACATACACTATTCAAAGAAATGCTTTGTGCCTCAAACCATTCAGACTGAAGCCTGGACTTCTGAAACCAAGATTTTTAGGACCAAAATTATGTAAAGCATCTTATGTTATGATTGACAGATTCTCAAATGAGTATTCCCCTCAAATGAACATACTCATTCCTCAGATGTGTATTTTTACAGGTTATTTTAACAAAGGAAAGAATATTTACTTATTTTCCCTTGTAAGAGTTTGCAATTCCCTCCCAACTGCTATTTCAAATCAGGGAGCCCAGACAGCCCCTAATCATTATTTTCCTTCCTCTGCACAATAAGATTAGTAGTGTAATAAATTCCCGAGGAGGAGTGGGGGTGGGGAAATTGCACTGAAGAAAATAAATCCGTCGAAAATCCAATGCAATCCCTGCGTAAAATACCAGCACGCGTTCTTTTCCACTAAGAAAAAAAAAACGGATATAAACAGGCCTTTTCATTCCGCAGCTCTCCAAAGCGAAGATAAATTATCTATTTAGTCTAGAGTAGAGCATCCGTATTAACAGGGGAAGAAAGACTGATTTCTTCTCATAGGATCGTGAACGTCTGGAAAGAAAGTCCACCCAACTGCATAGGCATTTAAAGTGAAAGTGGACACCGGGGAGAAGAAGGGACCTTCTCGCCAATAGCTGAGAACCCAGGAAGCCTTGTCGCCCAAGCGGTTTGCTTAGGAACAAGAGATTAAAGAAAGCGCAGCGAGCGAGAACGAGCATACAGCCAGGAGGGAACCCGGGGGCGAACGAGAGGGTCTCCTACGCTTCTGTGGCCACTTGTTTGGCCATCTTGGAGACCTCAGCATTCGCGTGTGGGCGAGCCTCTCCGCGCAAAACTCCGCAGCCTTTCGTCTTCGCCTTGCCTCGTGTCTGCCGGCACTGAGGAATGTAGAACACCGATGCTCAGTAGCTGTTGGGAATTGACTGTACGTCGAGCCAAATAGAAGGGGAACTACGGGACAAGGAAAATGAATTAACAGCCCTAGCGCCTTTCCTGGCTTGGGATCAAGCAGACACGTCTGATTTTTGTCCAGCTTTCTTGCTTGGTTCTCCAGCCAACTTTTGCGAAGACCGCAGTAAATACAACGAACTGTTTGAGAAGAGCTGCAAGGTGGCTGAGCGTGGTGCGCCCGTGGGAGCTCCAACTCTTCAGTCCCAAAATTTGCTGACAAATTGACTCCGTGGCAATTGCGCTGCAGTGTGATAAGCACAATAGACTTTCTTGGCCTCTAGGTGGTAGCACAACTTTTAAGCAGAGTCAAAGATAGTCGCAGATAGTTAATGCATCTTAAAATCCCAGGCGGACAGACTAGGGTTTTTTTTCCACCTCAGCAACTAAAAGATGCATGGACTTCAATTCCCAGAATTCCCTAGTCAGCCTACAAATT
Source organism: Myanophis thanlyinensis (assembly GCA_017656035.1). Taxonomy (NCBI): domain Eukaryota; kingdom Metazoa; phylum Chordata; class Lepidosauria; order Squamata; family Homalopsidae; genus Myanophis; species Myanophis thanlyinensis. Next base: position 14,191 of record JAEANM010010402.1, read on the forward strand.
CAACTCCAGTGCTAGAAGTAGAAGTCCACACATCTTTCAGTTGTTATGGTAGAGAAAGATCATAGACAAGTAGACCTTGATTTATAACCACAGTTGGGACCAAAGCTCCCATCACTAAGTATGAAGTCATTCAATGAGTTGTGTCCAATTTTGTAATTTTTTTTGCCATGATTGGTAAGCAAATCCAGCTTCCCCCATGACTTTGCTTGTTAGAAGCCAACTGGAAGAATCACAAATGACAATCATATGACCCAGAGACACTGCAACCATTGTAAATATATGCCAACAGGGGCCTGTAGGCCAACTTACCTCCAGCTGAGCATGCACATGCACAATTGCACAGACCCAGCTGGTCTTCGGGCCTTTGCTGTGCATGCACACAATTGCAGCAGGAAATCCAGCTGGCCTTCAGAACTCTCCTGCGCATGCACACGCAATAGCTCATGTGTGTGTGACTGCCTGTGCACAGTGTACATTCATTGCACGTGCAAAAACTGCATGCATGCACAGATGGTGTGGTTGCACATGAGCCGCATGCAAGTGCGGATGGCACACGTAAAGCGCGTACTTTTTGGCACTTGGCAAGTAAAAGGTTTGCCACCACTGCACTATAGGGTGGGATATAAGTCTTAAGTGCTGTTGCTATCTAAGTGCTATGGCAATGCCAAATGCCTGAATCACAACCACATGACCATGGAGGCAATGCATCTGTTGAAAGTGCAAGGAGTATCAGAAGTAATGTTTTTCACCACTGCTATAACTTTGAACGGTCACTAAATGGTCATAAGTCAAGAATTTCCTGTAGCCTATCTTGGGCAGTTTAAAAAATGAATATTTCCAATAGAAACAATTAAAACCACTTTTGTGTTATTTCAGTAAAACACATGAGTCCCTGAAGTCACCAAGAACAGAGCTTCATTTGAAGGAGATTTTTCTTTTTATAGGTTCCCATGTAATTGTGGTTTTAAATTCTAAATTCTGATGAGGGGAGCATCCAAGACAAGCTGTGTGGACTTCAAAGCTCAGAATTTTCTAGCTATCTTGCTCGCTGGGGAATTCTGTGAGCTGAAGTTCACACATCTTAAAGTTGCCAAGGTTGAGAAACACTGATCTATTTTAAAGCCTATATTATAGACAGCAAAATATAATAACCTACCTGGATGCTATCAGGCATGTAGAAAGATCGGCTATCTGTGACAAAACAAGAAAATATTAATTTTTCCTTGAAATATTAAAGTCCCTGTATTAGAAAAATAGTGTACCTCTATTATTGTCTATCTTTATGCACCAACCATAGTATGAATTCATAAATCCAGACAAAGAAAAGTTAAATCACTTTCACAGATTGCTGTAGCTCCATTTTAATGCAGGATCTTTCCGCATTTTTTAAAACTAGAAAATCAAATTTTAAGCCTTCCCCCATATCTAAGGGCACCTTGATCTAACATATCTCACAATCAAAAACACTACCTGTACAACAAAATTAATCCATTTGCTATGTTTGCATAATTAAATTAATAATAAATTAACCACATGATCTAAATTTGTGTAACATGTTGAATCAAATTTTATTTATTTATCAAATCTATTTATTTATTTATCAAATTTATATACCGCCCCATCTC
>JAEANM010010403.1:0-15815 GCA_017656035.1 Myanophis thanlyinensis
TGTTTGCCTATGTATGTGTGTTTGTATGTGTGACAGAAAAAGAGAAAGAGAATGAATTGGATACTACTATCTGTCCTTGCTAAAATAATTTTTTTTTTGGGGGGGGGGGGGATAAAAGTAGGGTTAAGCTAGATACTGTATAGGAAAATCACTGCAAAATTCTGTGTGTACTTCAACTTACACATTGATTCCTTAGACCCGTGATGGCGAACCTATGGCACGGGTGCCCCAGTTGGCACGCAGAGCCATCTCTGCTGGCACATCAGCCATTGCCCCAAATCACCGACTGCACATGTGTGTGCATGACTCCCGCGCAACTCCGTATGCACACGCATCTGCAGCATGTGCATGCGCAAAAGGCACACTTACAAATCACACATGCGCAAAAGGTGCACGTATAAATTGCACTTGCGTGAAATATACACACGTGCACAAATCACACACCCACGAAAGCTGTCTGCGCTCACATTTGGCACTTGGTGCCAAAAAGGGTTACAACCACTGCCTTAGGCTATCTTCCTAGCTCCAGGAAAATTTCCCGAGTCTCAGTAAAATAAATGTTGCAGAGATACTTTACTCACAAAAGGTCCCAGTTCTAAAGAATTAACTTTTTGAGATTTTAAAATTTTAATACAGTATTAAATATTCCTACTACTCTTGTCTCAGGAGCTATATACCATACAATACATAAGAACGGCATAAATTCTACTTAAAATTACTGAAATTCTGAGAAATAATTTGCTCCATAAGCACAAAGCTTTTACCTAAAGTTTCAGTTAAAAAATGGACTGGATTCTATTTCAGTGCGATTAGAAACCAAAATATCTAGTCAAAGGCTGGATACCATAGTTGTCAGAAAGGTGCATTAGATGTTTAAATGTTGCTGTAGTAATATTTATTTATAATTACATTCTACGTGATTCTCTGAAAGCAATACCATCTGTCCACATTTGGCTGAACTTCTGCTGGTCCACGGAGAAGCCGCAAATTAGAAAAATCAGAGGAAGAAAAATTGTATTTTTTGTTTGTTCCTGCTGTATCTAAATGACTTATAAATACTCACCACATGTTTTGATATGTATAAAACCATAGAATACCTCAGTGACAAAGGCTGGATATTTCACCACTAATAACTGTAATACTACTGGCCCAAAACACACACAAACGCAGGCGCGCACACACACACACACACAAACAAAACTCCTACTATGTTAATTTCATAACAGAATTGACAAACTAGATGAATCAACAGTCGCCAAACAACTGAAATAATTCAAACAGCAGTTTCATGTACTCATTTTGAAGCTAAGGCTGGTTTTGCTTAAGTTAATCTTTTGCCTAGGAACATTATTGTAGAAGGAGTGGCAACACCTGGAGTCGGAGTCAAAAGAGGAATCAGCCGAAAGTCTCTATGTTCAACCCTTTTGAATTCTGTTAATCCTTATCTAGCGCCAAAATAGTGCCAACCTTTAGTTGACTAAGGGTCTATGGAGAGTCTCAATCATCGAAAAGAAGCTTCTTGGATGAGAAGCAAAACGTTTTCAAGAAAGTCCAGTTGTCTTTTGAAAATCACATTTTGGATCTTTAGTTGACTAGATCCCTGTGCACAGGCATGAACAAAAAAATCCAGCTTAATTGGAACTTAACGGTATGGCCCTGGTCTTCTGGGCCTGACAAATATACAACTACAATGGAAAAAGCTTAATTAGAGAATAATCTTGAAACAGGACTCCAGTTTATTTTGAAAATGATTATACTACTCAATAACAAAACCTAGGCAGTGTGGCACGGAGGAAGCAGGACTCAGATAAGCAGAAAATCATAAAAATGAAAGGCATCAGCTGGATTATGAAATGGACACGAGAGCCTTAGTTTCCTTTTTGGTATCTTTACATAATACATCCAGTCTGAAAATAAATCGGATTTTATATTAGCTATCAGGTATAATTCCATCACCACTACCACCATTTCTGTTGTGCTGTCTTATTGTGGCAGGTGTATTTGTTCTTAGGAGAGAGGAATGAAGGACAGAAGAAGTACATGACAAGAATACATAATCCCAGCAAGGTCACGCATGGCATGATAGTCATTCTAGCTGCCAGCTGGCACCCATACTGGGAAACATAGAAATCTGCTGGAGGCAGATGTTCACTTTATCATCATTTCATGGGGTTTTAAAACTGGAAGAAGAAACATCAATAACTTGGATATGCTAATGACAAAACTCTTAATTGCTTCATAATAATTCCAAAATGTGACCACTTGACCATAGTGTGTCACAACTTTGAGGATGGGTCATCACTAGTATTTTTGAAGTTCATAGTATTTTTTGAATGGTCGTTAAGTGATCAGTTGCAAACTGTGGACGACCTACATGAGATATTATTGGAAGAAATGAAACCAGTAGATAGATTCAGGTAAATTATAATGTTCTTATTAATAATCTAAAACTGGTAAATTCAAAAATAAATGTAAAATTCTAAAACATTCAGGGGGAGAAACTTCTACCCACTTGGAATAGCCTCTGGAGAGCTGTATGGCGCTTCCCCTTTCTAATACTAAGAAAGCTGTGAAAATGTAACATTTGAAAATTTTAGACAAATATAATTAGGTAACACAATTTATGTAAATTATGATATGGTTTTTTTTTTTACTGTTTATCATATCACATATGGGAAAGAGTGCCAGATATCTGTTCAGTGTGGTGATAGTATAAATATAAAGTATATAAACTCAATTTGAAAAATGCAGATTTCTCTTCTATCCTGTTTGTTTTTCCAGTTAGCAGCTTTAAGAAGACATTTAAATCTGAGTATTATTTGAATTAAATTTCAGCTGTCAGTAAATGGAATTATTTCTGGTTTAGAAAGATTGAAATGAAAGAAATGGCTAATGATGCATGCATATGCACTAGCCAGTCTCATGCTCTGCAGGTCTGTTCTGTTCTAGAGAACAATATATACTGAAATAACAGCAATTGTGTTCTTTCCATGTCAGCCATCTGACAACATCCAAGATGATGACAAAGAGCAGAGAAGAGAGAAAGCTCAAAGCGCACCACTGAAGAGAAGGCTGGTTCCCTCAACTTTGCTGTTCTAAGATCACTCTGCATGAATAATGCTAGTAGCAACCTACTTTAAGCTGTCATGCTGAGAAGGGGAAACTGTGAAGTCTAAATACTTCCAGCTTTTCTAGGGTGTAGTTACACAAATCACATACATTGTTCTTCATGCTACTTCACATGCACACACTGCAAATGAACTGACAGTCAAATGATCCCACTGTGAAAACCTAGGCGACAGTGATGACACTGCCCATAACTGGAAAGAGTGCTGCTAATTGATGCAAATAGGTAGTAACCAGTCTACTGTGGTGTACAAAATATTATGTCTTCGCTACACATCAGAGATTTTATAGAGTAGCTTATTGTGGCACATTGCAATGTCTATCATGCCAGTATTAACAAATTAATTTAGATCTATTATGTCTTTCAATTGTTCTACAAAATATGTATGCTGCATCTTTTCTTTGAAATATAGTACTGTTGATGAGATCTTAAAATGATGAATGGTGATGAAGTTCTGGATGCTGTAAACACAATAAACAGTACAGAAATGTGTTCTGTTCAGGGCTATGCAACCCATTTTAGGGTTATCAGCAGTTTAATGACTAGCTGGGTAGGTGTGGCTGGGTGGTCATGTGACTGGGTGAGTGCGGCCAGCTCAATCTCCAGTCGAGAGGCACTTCGCCTCGCCAGGCCTCTGGTGACCGTGAGGGTGCTGCAACAGTCGTAAGTGTGAAAAAAAAAATCATAAGTCAGTTTTTTCAGTGTCATTCTAACTTTGAATGGTCACTAAATGGCCTTTTGTAAGTCAAGGATTACCTACAAAAATACAAAAAGCTCCTTTGCTTGCAAAAATCTGCCCTAAATACCAATCATTAGATTAGAAATAGGGGAATACACACAGAAGATCAATGAGTCACAGCCGTCATGGAAACCTAAACCATTCTGTCTGAAAACCTTCGTTTTCCTCAGCGATACCTGCAACCCAGAGTTACAAATCGGGCAGGGTGCCAGAGCACATTGAGGAATTAAAATAGTTAAAATGCAATTATAACTATCAGCAGCCAACTGTTGCTCATTTAGCACAGGGGTCATTTAAGCTCTCCAGAAAGTGTGTGGGCATGTTTCGGCTACAAAATGCTGAGCTAATGAAACAAATTAACAAATTATATAGGGGACCCAGGTTCAAGCCTCCTGAGCTTGTGAGGATCACAATAAAATTAATACATGCCACAGATATCTAAATAAACTTCAAGCCTGTTTGGAAGTAATATCCATCTGGTTCAGTTCCAAGCTGGGAGAAAGACACTGGAAACATGGAGGCTGATTGGAAAGATGGTTTAATGATGAAGCAGAACCACATGGACTCTCTGAGATGATGTAATGAAGAGGCTTGTGTCTGAAAGGGTGTTGGGCAATTCCTATTGTGTCTTAACCTCCTGTTTTGGATCTTGAGTGAGCGCTAATCCCATTCTGCCTTTGTTCAGACCTTGCTGCAGGGAATTTTTGCCTATGAATATAGCTATCTGTCTCTATATCTCTTAAATGCTGACATCTGCTGTGGGCTATTGAGGAAGGTGGGGACTGCTTTCTTCCTCTAAGAAAACACATTTCTCCATTTCAGGGAAATATAGGGAAATATATTCTTCCTTTTTAATATTTCATTCTTCTAGGAGAGGGGTGGGTGCTAACTTTCTACAATTGGTGCCATGTTACTATGCCATATTATCATGAGAGAAAACTAAAACAAATTGGAAGGAGGATCCACTTATCAGTGAGCAATCATGTGCCTTGGCCACTCCGAAGCAATGCAAGAGACTACTGTCCCAAAGGTGCTTTTTCAAGAGGTAACTGGACTTTCTGGAAACCAAGAAAGTCCAGTTGCCTCTTGAAAAAGCACCTTTGGGACAACCATAAACTGGATGACCAAAGAATCCTCATAGACAAGGGACTCCTGTGCTCAGTGAACTGACAAAGCACCATTTCCCACCCAGGAGAAGCAATCATTAGATCCATTTGCACCACTTAAAGATACTAACTGGTCTCACTCACCTCACAAGATAGCCTAAGGAAATCATCCAGATTTAAGCAAAGATCATATGCTCCCAGAAAGGCAGTAAAAAAACCAGACGGAGTGCCACACTTGCATCCTGCCTCTCAGCCATTTCTTCTATGGCTATTCCAACCCTTCTGTAAATAGCTGTTCCAGCTGCGTTTGAAGTATATCGCGAAAGGACAGTGTCAGTAATCACTAAACCAATGTAAAATGCTTAAAACAAGCCTTCCCCTTTAAGAAAGTCAAGTCCCAGGAATAAAAATACCACAAAGGGGAAAAATTCCAGAGAAGCTCAGGCTACAGACTGAAAGTCTGGGCATACTGCCAAGAACCATTAATGTTGTTACAATGTAACAAGGCTTAACCCAGAGGTAGTTACTGAAAACACTTAAAGCAGGGCAATTAAGATAAGGATTAAGCTAGAAACGACACACAGGCACACCAGAATGTTTTCCTTCCTTCCTTCCTTCCTTCCTTCCTTCCTGGATTAGCCCTGTAAAGTGGGAAAAGATTTCTTCCAACAACTGGTTCTCCAAACTGCTCAGAAAATTAACAAATGGTTTAGGAGAACTGGTGTGAACCGCTGAATCCTACCATTGGTTATCACATAGCTCCACTTTTGTTGAATGGCTAGGGTTGCTGTATTGTTTGAAAGACTTTTCCTGTTGTTTGGGAAATAGCTTCTAAGTTTGGTTTTGTAGCCACTTCAATTCCATGGAATGACATGATTCTCTTTCACACATACCCCAACTACCTGAAATTGTCATAGATAAAACTCCATGTTTTTATGGAAATGTACTCCTGTAATTCATAATTACCAATAGTTTTAAAGTATAGGAAAAGAAGGGTAAATAGTACAGGAAAATAAGGTAAATAGTTTTAAGGTAAAGAAAAAATAAGTTAAATGGACCATGATAATTATTTTACAAATAGATAATAAAATGCCGTGGAAATTTGAGGATACATCATATCTGAAGCAGAGAAAATTCTCAACTTATTTCTTATTATATTTTAAAGGCTAAGCTGAAATTTTGGAAATAGAAGCAGTTGCAAGATGTTTCAAATATCTAGCCCAAGATGGTTATACTGATTTACAGCAGCTTGGTAAAATATGTACTCATAATTCAGGTTACAGTCTAACTAAAGCATTAACATATTCAAACCATTTTCTTAGTTTTAATTCCAACATACCAAATATGCTGGTGACAGACTTTAAAAGATCTAATGTGAATGAGGACGAACTTTATGAAAGGATATTCTTCCCCCTCCCAGGTTTCCTCACTTGGCATTTATAATCACTGCAAATGGCAGAGAGTAATCTAGGATTGTGTTCAGATTGCCAACTGCCGAATTAGCAATGAAAACAAAATGTACAGCCTTAGTAAAGAAGCTTATGAGGTAGGAAGCAGCTAATTGCTCAATGAATGATCCTCACATCCTGGCTCCTCCTGTTTCCATCCTGTGCATAATTTTTTTTTTTCCGAATAACAAGATTTGGAAGAGACCTTGGAGATCTTCTAGTCCAACCCACTGTTTAGGCAGGAAATTCTACATCATTTCAAAGAAATGGTTGTCCAGTCTCATCTTAAAAATTTCCAGTGTTGGAGCATTCACAACTTCTAGAGGCAAATTTTTCCACTGATTAATTAATTCTGTCAGGACATTTTTTTAATTCTAGATTGCTTCTCTCCTTGATTAGTTTCCATCTATTGCTTCTTGTCCTGCCATATAGGTAGTCCTTGACATACAACCATAATGGAGCCTGGAATTTTTGTTGTAAGTCATTGTGGTCATCAGTTGAGAGGCATCACATGAATGGAGTCAATTTTACAATAGTTTTTAAGAGGGTCATAAAGCAAGCCTCATGGTCATAAAAGCAAATCACTTGGTTGTTAAACGAATCATATGGTCATTCTTCAGAAAGAAAGTTTTTTTTGCTGGAAACTGGCAAAAAATATTGCAAATCTCAGTCATGTGATCAGAAGGCCAGCAGGCATCAATGGAAAATATTAACAGCAAATACTTCTTCAGGTAATGGATAAAGACACAAAGAGTTTTGAAGAAAAATGACTTAGATATAAGAGTTGTCAAAAACAATCTGTGTTATAAGATAAAAGGAGCCTTTTATGATGTGCCTTAGAATATTTTTTACCCTAAACCCAACTATTCCATTAAAATACTAATTATTTCTGGAAATAGCTTTGTTTCACTTACTGTGTATACAGTCTTCTGAATAATTTTGTAGGAAAGAAATATGTGAAATAAATGGTATTTATTAACAAGATGAATTCAACAGACAGTATACTAGGATAAAAAAAAACTTCATTCAAGACTGCATTCAGTTACAAAAAACCACCTATGTATATTGCTGTTATTGTAAATTCTTTGGGAATTTTTTTTAAATAAAAAACATACAACTTTTAACAAACAAACCAATAAGCATGCAATGATACTGTGCAAAGTGGTCAGGGCTAAAATTGCTAGGTGTTCTAATTTTATAAAGTAGTTAGAAGATTACTCATTTTAAAACTGCCTATTTCAGAGCTTATACAATAGTTTTCATTTTGTTCTGTCAAAATTATGGAGTCTGTGGAAATATGCTGCTGATTTTTTAGCAATTTTCTGACATTCAACAGTGCAACCAAAGAGAATTCTTAGAGGTACAAAAAGTTATTTGTTCCTTCTGCAAATTTCCTTTAATAATTAATATAATTTGGGAGCATACCAGTGATAATAATTAATATAACTACCATCATTAATTTTCCAGTTAAACTACAGATTGTGTGGGTTAGAGGTGAATTGTATATTGACTTTTTGTATTTTTGTATTGTGATTTTTATGCAAGTGTTCCTGAGTCCTGAAAATTATTTTAAAGGCTCACCCACCTAGGCTAAAAAGGTTGAAAAAGGCTGCACTAGAATGCTCAATTTCAAGAGACTCATTTCCTAAAACAAGCCTCCTTCCAGCAACTGTGCAATGTAATACTTAAAAGGACAGTATAAATTCTATTATCAGAAACTGCATTAGATTAGCTGCTATAACCTTTTAAGACAGGGGTGGGGAACAATGGCCCCTTTATGACTTGTGGATTTCAACTCCCATCATTCCATACTGGCTCAAGAATTCTGGGAGTTGAAGTCCACAAGTCATAAAGGGCCATTGTTCCCCACCCCTGCGCTTTAAAGAGATAACATCTAAAGTTGTCTTAAAGTAAAGCTTCAGGCACGCAACAGCTTAACAACTCTTACTGAAACTCAATCTTTGGAAACTCAAAAGGTGTTTCCCCCTTGCCCTCTATCCCATCGGAAATCACTCATTATCCTATACATATTAGTAACTCTGGGCTTGAGGCCAATTCGTTATGTCAGTCATCTCATGACATAACAGTAGAACCTACTCCTAAACAAGTACAGTGAAATGAAAATTTCAAACAAGGCGACTGTATATTTCCCATCAGACCAATATAAGTTTATATATTTTGATTTTTTTCTCATTAGAGAACTACTTCAGCTCCTACATACTATATTTCTTCCACTTCTACAATATTTGATGGTAAGTAGTACCTTTATCTTAAGCATACTCATAGTGCTTTCAATATTAAATGTTCTCTTCCACTGTTTTCAAAAGAATATTATGAGCATGTCAGGGAGGAGAACGTTATTTAATTATTCATATAGTACTAAGTATTTCCCAAATGATTTTTATGATTATTAAGAAACACTTCAAAAGGAAATGCAGTTTTCATTTTAAAAAGGAATTATATTTAACCTTTTACATTAGTCTTTATATGATTTAGTTCAGTCCTTAGTGATGAAACTTTGATAGCCTTTTTGAGACAGTGCTACCCAGATTTATTTGGTAGAATATGTTAAGCAGACTTTGATATTAAGTTAATTAGAAAAGGGATAAATTCTGGTTTAGAGAAAGGCTTATTTCTTTATTTAAAGGATTTATAAGGCTTCCCATTTACCCAAAGTGGGAAGTGTATAAGGGTTAAAACCATCACCGTTAATAGTTAACAAAAACCAAATCTCAGATAAACCAAAAACAATCTAACTCATAAAGAATACATAATCACATTAAACAGCAATGCTCTCCTAACTACCCAGCCCAAATGTTTGGGGGAACAAGTTATTTAATGCCTTACAGAAGGCTAAAAGGTTCAGGGTCAATCTGGGAAGGTGTTGCCACAGATAAAGCATGAATAGAGGATCCAACAGGATAACATTGCTTAACAGAATGAACCCCGAATATATACCATATTTGCTAAATCTGATGGGGTGAGCAGAGACAATGGGAGATAAGCGGTCTCACAAACAGCCTGGCCCCAAGTCCCGTAAAGCTTTAAAGGTGACAACTAGCACTTTGAATTGTACTTGGAAGCCCGCTGGGAGCCAGTGCAGTTCACAGAGCAGTGGTATTATATGGATTACCATGAAACACCAAAACAGGGCTGAGATGAAGCTGCTTCTCTCCCATCTAAACCCCCAAACCTCCCTTCACCAGGCATTGAGAAAGAACCTTAATGGCATCAACTGTTTGGTCCAGGCAGAGATGTATACCCGAGTATCATCAACATACATCATGCCAACAGATGATCTCACCTAGCAGCTTAATGTGGATATTAAATAAGACCAGGGAGAATAGAGCCTTGTGGCATCCTATGAAGCAGGAACCTCAAGTTCAATCTCCTCTCTTTTGTCAACCCTGACTTGAACCAGACCCCAGAGAAGAGAACCAACTTAATAGCATGCCTCCTGCTCCTAATCCCCTAAATTGGCCCAGAAAGATGCAGAAATAAGTGATATTGAAGGCCTCTGAGAGATCAAGAAGAGTTATATTGTGAAATTAGGCTATAAACTACTGTTATAGAAACTATCTCAGAGGTGTCAAAATTTATTGAAGGTTGCATCAGGCTTGTGTTTGACTTTGGGAGGTCATGGTGGGTGTGGCCAGGATGGGCATGGCCAACTCGATGTCAGTTGTGTCAGGGGCGCCTGTGGCGGCCCGAGCGCTCTGCCAGCAAAAGCGGGCTCCTGAGCTCTGTTTCCAGCTGTGACGGCCTCCTGCAACTCTGCCAGAAAAAATGGAGCTCGGAGGGACTGCATGTGGCCCTCCCAAACCCCATTTTTACTGGCAGAAGCACTGCGGGCTTGCCCTTCTCTGTTTCCAGAACAGCTGCGCGGGCCAGATCTAAGCATCCTGAGGGCTGGATCTGGCCCCCGGCCATTGAGTTTGACACCCTGAGCTATCTGCTGATTTGAGAGAAACAAATATTGGAAATAAACAGAGTTCATGAAATGACATGTATAGGTATTGAGGAAAGTCTTCAGCATTAATCGGTGATGACGGATAGGATCATAAGAAGAACAAAATGTAAAAGAAAAAGATGAGGTCCTGATCATTTCACTTGGGACAAAAATTTGATCTTTCTACTTTGTATTTGAACAATACAAGGTTTTCTAAAACCGCAGGTACATTCAAGTTCATTTCACAGTTGCAGTGTTAATCTATATAATATCACAGAGTATTAGTGTCCACTAAAAGTCTTACTGACAATGTAATAGCCAAACAGAAAAAAGTGAGTTTTATTTGATACATGTAAATTGCAATTAGTATAAAAACAATTTCCCCAAAACTTATTGTTTTAAGTAGTATCTGAAACAATAGATTCCCCATCCACTGTGACTTAACTGCCAAAATAAAATTGGTTGTTCCTCCTTTTCTTCACACCAAGGAATCTCAGCCTATCTGTCTAGTGCCAGACAGGCACAAGTTGTGGCTGAGTACCAACAAAAGGTCTGAGTTAATTACTGTGTATAGTTTAACAAGTTACCATTAAAACCTGAATCAGTTCCATATAAATGCTTATCCAGTCCTCAAACAGTAGTTCACCAACCCCAGATTCTAGCAATGGGATTTCATCTCTAGTTCTAGCAAAGGTTGATTTAATTTCTTCTTGGCAGAGCGGTATGAAATTGTATCACCGCTACACAGAGTACTCTGGCATTTTCCCAGGAGCATTTTGCACTTCAGCTTCAGTATAGGAAGTGTTTCAGTAAGTCACTTTAACCAATTACTTTGTTACTGAAATAGTACATAGTTTAATGAAATTTTGCCAGTTGGAGAGCCATTCCAATAAAACAAGTAAACAAGGCCTAGAACTCTGTGTCCATTACATATTACACAAAGTGAGAAATTCTTAGGTTATACTGTAAGTCTAGTTCAAGTTTCATTTTCTGTCAAGTTACAGAAAAAAACCAAAAACGCATATTACAAAGAGTTGCTTTTGTGATAGGTTGTTTATAGAAGCAATACTTCATTTAAAGTACTGGTGCCTCTGCATGCTCTTTCACCTTGTGTTCATAAACTAGCATTTAGCAGTGGCTGATAAAATGCCGTGGTTATTGGTGTTGGTTTTATTGTATAATCTGTAATTAACAGTATTGCTGAAGCACCGTTGTGCTGGTGCACTTTATTTTCTTCTTGCTTTTAACATTGGTTTGTATGTATCAAATTTTACTTGAATACTGTAGAGTGTCTCAGTGGCTTCATCTAGAACAGAGGTAGGGAACTATGGTTTTATGATTTGTGGACTTCAACTCCCAGAATTCCTGATCCAGCCATGTTGGCTCAGGAAATCTGGGAGATGAAGTCCACAGGTCATAAAAGGGCCATAGTTCCCCACTCCTGATCTAGAAATTGAAAGTATGTCATAGATGCTCCTAAAGAATAGTCTCCAAAGTGGATATGGCTAGTCACAAGTAAATAATAATGACTGCAAAAGAAGTACGATGAAATTAATCCCATATACTAAATTAATATCTTGGGACATTAGATTGACATGGTATAAAAAGTAGGAAGAAAAATGAAGAAACAATGGGAGAGGAAGAGGAGGATCAAATGAGGGAATTGGAATTTTAAATGTAAAGTCTAGAAAAAGAAAAGATGTCGAAAAGAAGGAGAGCTGAAAGCCATTAACAGGAAGATCTTCACAGTTTTGACTTCTGATAAACAGCTTTCCAATTTAACCTCTTCAAGTGCAATGATGGTATTAAGGAGCTCACAGTAGGCTCAAAACATATTAAATGACACAACAATGTTAGGAACTCACATTCTAATAAAATAAATAAATAAAAGAATTTGTAAGTAGAAGTCAATTTCTTCCCCTGGCTGATGTTGTGGCAAGATCAGACACAAGGGGCAAGTCTCCATGCACCTGTGCTCAGTTCTCCCTGTTGGTGAGCTCTGAAAGGAGCCAAAGCTGCCCTGTAGGGGCAGTGAAGCAAAGAGGGGCACCGTGAGATGTCATGGACGGTCGCAACCCTACTGCTGGACTCCAGGATTTCTTTTCCTCTCAGCCATGATGAGAAGAGGCAGCCTAAAGAAAGCTGCCATGAAGCTGGGACAGCTGAGGAACAGCTAAGAATGTGCTGAAGCGGAGTTGGTGAACAGTGTCTGGAACTGGATGAGAAGATTCCTTTTTTAAAAAAATTCAAACCCAAAGGGAAAAATCCAGGAGACAAGAGGCTCACAATGATTTGTAAAAGCAGCAATTAAGCACTTTTGAGGAAAATTTCAAAATTGAAAGGAAAGAATCAAGGGGAGAACAGCAAAAAGTTTTAAAAAATACAGAAAATTGGATTTTAAATTGGGCAGGCGTTGTCTTGGAGAGGCATTCTAACTATTTACCTAAAAAACTTTATTTTTGCATTTTGAACCATTTTTCAACTAAAAACTGGTTAATGTTGAAGCTAAATTGAGAGTGCCACCTGCTGATGAAAGGAATGTACAATATATTCTTAAAATCCTGGAAATTTTTTGACAAGAATACGTTACATATGTCTACGATGTGACTATTGAAGATGTAAATGTGGGAATAAGAAAGATATTTTCACTAAAGCGACCCCTGAATGTCATAATACTGAATACAGTATAATACAGACTGAATTCATAAAGGGGATTTAAAAAGGTTCTGGAAAACTTTTGGGACTATCAAAGGAACAGATTGACTAACTATGACATATAAAGAAGTACGAACACTGAATTTTTTTTTTAGGAGTGACTTTAGGTTTGAATGTATGGTTGGGACTTATTAAAGAGTAGGACTTATTAAAATAAGACGAGATTCTCCACCAGGACAAAATGAGTAGAACTTGGGAGGAAACAGTGGCAATGTTCCAAAGCATCAATGACATTGTGATAAGAAACCATAAGGAAATTAAGACTTTAATGCAAGGCATACATGAAAAACTGGAAAATATTATACAAAGGACAATGAGTGACTAAGATGCCCAGGAAAAGGAGGAGCCAACTGAAAAAGCAGATGAGAAAACAGACAAACCAGCAAACGAAACAAGATGACAAGGAGATAACAACTAAAACAACAATGCCTGATGAAATAAACCAAAGGGAAAATACAGTATATCACAGAAGTGAGTACACCCCCCTCACATTTTGTAAATATTTAAGTATATCTTTTCATGTGACAACACTGAAGAAATGACACTTGGCTAAAATATAAATTAGTGAGTATACAACTTGTATAACACTGTGAATCTGTTGACTCCTCAAAATAACACAACACACAGCCATTGATGTCTAAACTGCTGGCAACAAAAGTGAATACACCCCTAAGTGATAAATGTCCAAATGGGGCCCAAGTAGCAGTTTTCCCTCCCTGGTGTCATGTGACTCATTAGAGGTATAAGGTCTCAAGTGTGAAAGGGGAGCAGGTGTGTTAAATTTGGTGTTATCACTCTCACTTTCTCATACTGGTCACTGGAAGTTCAACATGGTGCCTCATGGCAATGAACTCTCATAGGATCTGAAAAAAAATGAATTGTTGCTCTACATAAAGATGGCCTAGGCTATAAGAAGATTGCCAAGACACTGAAACTGAGCTGCAACATGGTGGCCAAGACCATATAGTGGTTTAAATAGGACAGATTCCACTCAGAACAGGCCTCGCCATGGTCAACCAAAGAAGTTGAGTGCCTGTGCTCAGCAAAATATCCAGAGGTTGGCTTTGGGAAATAGACATATGAATGCCACCAACATTTCTGCAGAGGTTGAAGGGTTGGGGATGGGGGTCAGCCTGTCAGTGTTCAGACCATACACCACATGCTGCATCAAATTGGTCTGCAGGGCTGTCGTCCCAGAAGGAAGCCTCTTCTAAAGATGATGCACAAGAAAGCCCGCAAATGGTTTGCTGCTTGGATCAAGATAAACTTATTTGCTTCAGATGGTGTCAAGCATGTGTGGCAGCAACCAGATGAGAAGTACAAAAACAAATGTGTCTTGCCTACAGCTAAGCATGGTGGTGGGAATGTCATGGTCTGGGGCTGCATGAGTGCTGCCGGTACTGGGGAGCTACAGTTCATTGAGGGAACCATGAATGCCAACATGTACTGTGACAAACTGAAACAGAGCATGATCCTTTCCTTTTGGAGACTGGGCAGCAGGGCAGTATTTGAAAATGATAATGACCCCAAACACACATCCAAAACAATCACTGCCTTGCTAAAGAAGTTGAGGGTAAAGGTGACGGACTGGCCAAGTATGTGTCCAGACCTAAGCCCTATTGAGCATCTGTGGGGCATCCTGAAACAGAAGGTGGAGGTGCGCAAAGTCTCCAACATCCACCAGCTCTGTAATGTCATGGAGGAGTGGAAGAGGACTCCAGTGGCAACCTGTGAAGTTCTGGTGAACTCTATGCCTAGGAGGGTTAAGGCAGTGCTGGAAAATAATAGCGGCCACATAAATTTTTGACACTTTGGGCCTCATTTGGACATTATCACTTAGGGGTGTACTCACTTTTGTTGCCAGCAGTTTAGACATTAATGGCTGTGTGTTGCGTTATTTTGAGGGGACAGCATATTTACACTGTTATACAAGCTGTATACCCACTACTTTACATTGTAGCCTAGTGTCATTTCTTCAGTGTCGTCAATATATTCAAATATTTACAAACTGTGAGGGGGTGTACCAACTTCTGTGATATATTGTATCTTAAAGAGATTTAAAAAGAGAACCATAGATGCAAGAAGATAATTTTGAAAGGGAAATAGGGGATGGGTAGATATTTTGAAAGCTAGACAATGGAAAATGGCAGAGATGGAAGAAATGTTTAAAATGGTTAGTCAGGACGTAGATGCAGATAGGGATAAAGATCCAAGAGAGGAATATGGGAGGCAAGCTAAAAAATGGAACAATTAAAGCTTTAAAGCGGGCAAGAGATGATGGATAGATAGTAATTATTTTGAAATATAATGGTGGCATAATTAAAAATTAGAATAGGGATAGAAATAAGAGAGAGGGGGAATATAAGTACACACATTTTTATATAATCAGATGAAAGTAATAAGAGGGAAGATCAGAATTGAATGATGGTATTGTAACGTATCTTTAAATAATATTGTGATTGGCATTAGAATAACATATTGAAACATGGAATAATTAATAATAAAAGACTATAATTTAATACAAACATGTATATTAATACTAGAACTACATAAGCTTGAGAAATGTAACAAATATGCTTATTACTATTTTTATTCATACCAAAATGCATGACACACAGGTGCCACACTGTTCATGCAATGATATGTATTGTAAAATAAAATAAAAAACTTGAGTTAAAATAATCTGTCTACTTCACAACTAATTTGCCATTGGTCAAATATATATATATAT
>JAEANM010010404.1:0-15815 GCA_017656035.1 Myanophis thanlyinensis
TGATGGTCCGGATCTCCGGGGGCAATTTGTTCCAAAGGGAAGGTGCCCCCACAGAGAAGGCTCGAACCCTTGGGGCTACCAGACGACAACGTCCAGGCAATGGCACCCCATTGCATTCTATTGCATCCTTAGGACTACAACAACCAACTTCACTGAAGTTCTATCACCCTGAATGAATCCTAGGTGGCAGGACAGAACATTACGAGTCAAGTACAAGATCCTTAAATTTGCATTTCCATACAACCACTAACCGGAAGCTGGTGAAGATTTTTTGAGAGATGAGACCTTAATTTATGGCTTATAATTGCATTTATTTGCTATTAGGTTGTTTTTAAATAATCACAAAGTAGATTACAATACAGAGTAAATATGTTTGTCATTTATTTAATTTCTATGCTTCCCATCTTGCTATAGATTTGCTATATGCTGCCCATCTTGCTATAGATCCTTCATATGAAATAAAAAGCATTTTCAGAAAATAAGACAAAATCATAACATAGTATTGATTACTAATAGAGAATAGAAGGGTCTTGAAAATTATTGAGAAGGTACCATCACCAAGACTTTATCTTGAATCATCACATTCTAGCGCAGACCCACAAATTTAATCACAAATAGGACTTAGTTGCTGATTTCAATCGGGGGATTGGTTGCTAAGGAAGAAGGGACTCTTCTAAGTACTTATTTAGAAAGGTTTTCCCCTACTCTGGTCAGGTACTGTGTCTGGATCAGAGATTAGTCTTCCTGCTGAAACAATAGCTTGGGGAAACAGTAATTTTTAGGAGAGCCAGAGTGGTTAAATTCTTTATTCATTAATCTTGATTCTTAAGTAACCCTCCCTTATCCCTGTGAGTTCCTGTTTGTTTAGCAAATATGACATTCTCACCACATTGTTCCTGAATTTAAGTTCAGATCTGTTTTCAAAAATGGAAAACCTTAAGAAGTATTTCATAAATCTTAAAGTTAAATAGAAGTCCAAAATCGTGGAATACTGATTAAAGCTACCCTGTGCTGGCTCCTTCTGGGGGAAGTCTGTAATCACAGTGTTTAATTTAATTTAGTTTAGGTTTATTGTCATTGCACCTCATACAACGAAATCAAATGCTATATTCAGTATACATTACAACCACAAAATAAAACACAGACACACATCTTCTGCATTCTACACTACTGAAAAGCCTATATTGCATTAGTGTTACTGCTCTGGGATAGAAGCTGTTTTTCAGCCTATTTGTCATTGTTTTTATTGCCCAGTACTATCTGCCAGATGGTAATAGTTCAAAAAAAGGGTGCCCAGGATGAGATGGATCTTTAAGGATGCTTTGAATTTTCTTAAGGCAGTGGGAGCTATAAAGCTTTTCCAGAGAGGGCAACCAATGATCCTCTGGGCAATAATGTTAACCCTCTGGAGTGCTGTCCTATCTGCCACTGTGCAATTGGCAAACCATACACAGGTGCAATAAGTTAAAATACTCTCTATGGTGCAGTGGTAGAAGTTTACCAGATAGTATGTGATGTTACTGTTGACACAAATGTTTTATAAGCTAAGCAACTGCTTTGAATTTTCCATTTTTTTATGTGTGAAGAGACATTGGATGAAAACACCTAATGAAAAATATTATTTTCTAAGAACGAAATCCATTACATTTAAGTACAGGACTTCTTTCCTCTTCTGTTCTCTTATTTAAGAAGCAGTCACCAATAAGTGGTGCCTGTCCAGTTCAGCTGCATTCCTTTGAGATGAATACTTATTGATATAGGTGCTGGCTTACAGAAGCCCTACTCAATTATCAGACAAGAACTCCTTGTCCTGTATCATGGATATAGCCAAAGAATGTGCGGGTAGCTGGTCTACACTTGGCAGCCTGATTTGGCTTCTTTTCTAGGTCACTTTCCCATGTCCACCTCTGCATATTAAAGACTGCTTAGCTTCCAACTTGCATTCAGAGAGAGAGAGAGAGAGAGAGAGGGAAAGTACAGATTTGTATTTCACTTCTCTCCCAACTATAATTATAGGTAATCCTCAACTTACAACCATTTGTTTAATGACCGTTTGAAGTTATGACAGTGCTACAGTTGCAATTGGTACTGGGGTTTAAGAAGAGTGGCAGTGTCTCCGTGATCAAAATTTGGGTGCTCGACAACCAAAGTGTGTATTTTCTATGGTTGCAGCATCCGAGCTTCATGTGATTTCCATGTGCTATTTTTCCCCAAGGAACTTTAAAACAAAGGCAATGGAGAAAAGCGGATTTGTTTAGCAACTGCAGCAAAGAGGTGGTAAAATCAGACACGACTCAACACCTGCATCACTTAACGATGGCAATTCCCATCCCAACTGTAGTTGTAAATTGGAGAGTATGTATCATCTTCCTTCGTGTTGATTTCTCTCTCTTCCCATTTAGCATTTTCAGTTTTAAAATTGACAGGATGGGTTTCTAGAAACAAAAGTGGTAGCAGTTAAGTGAGTCCAGTATCAAATGAGAAACAGAAAAACAAACTTCTTAGCTTGTTTGAAATACAGTCCCTGTCATGTTGAAATGCAGGATTATGATAGATGTGTGCTATCTGCAAAGAGGGAAAATTATATGGAGTGCATTTCAGAGCTGCACAGTATTTTGAATTCAATGCCAAAAACATGCTTCAAAGACGAAGACTATGAATGTAGCTCTTGTTTGCAAGAACAGCATTTTTTTTCTGAGATCTTGGGCAATTCCACAGACGAAATCCCAGGAAACTCTGCATATTCATATTTTGGTATGCTCTGTCAGACTTTGGCCATATAAGCTTCCATCAGAATATAAAGCCTAATTGCTTTTGACAGACATCCAAAACTCCATGCATACATCTGGACACAATTAGATAATGTGAAACCTTGAGGGCAGACCAATGGTGGAATTCAAATTTTTTTATACTACCAGTTCTGTGGGTGTGGCTTGGTGGGCATGGCTGGGGGGTGTCATGCAACTGGGTGGGCAGTTTCTGTAAGCAGGGCAATAAAGATTAGGCTAGAAACAACACCATAATGTTTCTTTCCTGCCTTCCTTACAGAATTAACCCTGTAGAGTGGAGAAAAACAAAAGGAGATTTCTTCTAACAATCGGTTCCCCGAACTGCTTAGAAAATTTACTACTGGTTCTTGCAAACCTGCTAGAACCGGCTGATTTTCACCTCTGGGGCAGACATTGTGGAGCAATTTCACCACCTCTTTTGTATACTGAACAGCTTTTGAGTTGTAAACAAAATATGAACATGGTCAGATCTTCAAGTTCCAAAGAGATGAGAACTTTGAAAGGCAATCAGCTTGCTTCTTCACAGATTGATGTATTCTTTGCTGGCACTTTCAATACTGGATTACTGCTCACTTGCTTAGATAAAATTCTTCTACATAAATTACATTGCTAATAAAATCTTGAATCCTAATATTCTGTGTTTGCAAAAGTGACTCCTGCTGAAGTATTTACTTTTCAGTCATAAAACTTATTTGTGAATTTTCTCTAAGTAATGGTAGAACTTGTTGCTATCACCTGCTTTGTTATTTACAGATTGAAAAATAACATGGCAAATAAAATCTGGGACAAGTTTTCAAAATTCTATGAGACGTCAACATTTTAAATTGCTTCCATTAGTCAGAACTCGGAGGCAAATAGAAAATTAGTTTCAGATAATTGTCTATAACTCAGGAGAGTCAAAATCAATGCAATTAAATGTCTATTTAATTCTATGCCAGATTGTGGACTATGGGTTGTATCAGGAAATCTGTCTATTATGAATCAGCACTTGTCAGCAAAATGAATTTTGTTCCTGTTGCAAACCAGTGTCCTTCTAAATATGTTGAACATAGTCCTGTAATTCTAGTAGCTGCCCAAAAACTCTTCTGCCAACCTTATTTAACAGCTATATATTCTATGATAGATAGCACCATCTTGTGGAAAAAAATTCAGAATGCAAAACCTATGGTTTTTTTCAACACACTTATCTAAGGAGAGACGCATATGAAACACATAACATAATGGTATTAGCAGAAACATATTCTAGTGCACTATATTTAGAAATGTCTAGTTTTCTGCAAAGTTGAGTCAAAATGAGGCATGTTTTAACATAAAAATATTTCATATTTTTATCTCATTTCACTGCCTCTAATATTAATTCAAAGCTTGCAATAATAAAAAATGTTCTGGGCAGAATCCAGAAACAGTAGAAATCAATTTGACTTGCTTGTATAATTATATTTCCATAAATTTCAATGGGTATTAGGCTATAAACATTTTTTATTACTATAATATATGCAATGTGAAATCATAGTTGTCAGTTCTTTAGCTGAGTGTTAGCCTTCATAAACATCAAACTCTTCCCAAGAATTTAGGATTGGTATAGTATATCTCCAGATCCAAGCAGAATGGCATTTTGTAACTGACAGACGTAGATGTCAACGTACAGATTTTCTAAGTACTGTCCAACATTTTTTGGTATGCAAAGTGTGCTGATAACTACTGTTGTTATTAATTATGGTTCGACTGCACTGTCAGCCAGATGTTTAGACTGGGTTTGGCATTTTTATTTACCTATTGGAGGTAAACTTGGGGGAGAGAGATGTTATTTGATGATGTTAAAGGGATTGTCACAGGACGTAAGCTATCCCAAGTAAAAATGTCTTTTGCAATTTAGATCATGCTGGTGCTGTTCAACTGGTGCTCCAGAAGTTTTGGGAATTCCCCCATGGCACCTATATTGGTACTATCTTTGCTTTCTTTCATTGCAGTCATTCTATTTCCATTTGCAGGTCTTCGTATTTTGTGATTTTCTCCAGTGTTTCTTCCCTTGTCTTCTGCTTATTATTATATCTATGATATTATATCCATTTTTAACCTTAGTGACCACATCAATTTTTTCCCCATGACAACCTGTTCCTAACCTGTTGTTTCAAATCTCCAAATTGTATACTTATTGCCAGTGTAACTGAGTTCATCTTCCTTGATGCTGATCATCCTCCACTTTTCCCAGCATTAAGCCTTTTCTACTTTCTTTTAAATCTTTGGTGGTTTTTTTCCTTATTCAAAAATAAAAGAAAAACATTTCCATTTTATTTATTTATTCATTGATTTTTCATATTTCTAAACTGCACATCTCCCTCAAAAAAGGACTTTGGGCAGTGTACAATTGCATTTTCCTGAGAACGTAGGATTGCACCACAGAACATGTGTTGCTAGACACGTTGTAAAATTATAGTCATAAAATGCACATAAAAACTAATGCATATTAATCAAAACAGTTTTTATGAAGTATGTTTAATTTCATAATTGGCAGTGTTTTGGTTTCTGCTTAAACTGCATGAAAAATTAGCAACTTGATGCTAAACAAACAACAGAGATAATTGTTTTGCTACCTTACTTCCTACTGCAAAGATTAATGTTATCAAGCAGTGCATAACTTAGACTTGTACCTTTGCTCTAGCTGGAGAGGTTATAACCAGATTGCAGTTTGAATGTTCTAGGATTGCCTTTATTCTACTTTCTTTTACATGATGTCAAAGTTCAGTAAAAGAAAATGTGTTTTCTTTTGGAGAATGAAAAATGGAGTTTTGAGTCATACAGTAAAATATACAGTACATCTTAAATGTTTTACGCTGGGGGAGTGACTATTTTGACAAGACAGATCCTAGCTCTAAGTGAGAGAAATCTAGAAGTTGTAAGTGCTTTCACAATCAAGTTACATAATTTCCTTACTTTGCTTTTTAGAATTTAAATTTTTGAGAAAAAGTTCCAGTGATAAATACAACTATAAAGTCAGTTGTGATATTTAGATAGATAAACCTTAGAAAATATTATGCAGAATCCAAGTACATGGAGGGATTCTCAAACTGGGTATTGTAAGTAACTGAGAAAGGTGATCATAATTTTTTTTTAAAAAAATTGATTGGGTCAGGCTTGCAAGAATACTACCAAAAATCAGATTACTTTAGGTTTCTCTCACCATTTTGCCTACAGGTTGTCTGATTTACAACCATAATTAAGCCCAGAATGATGGTCATAAATAAAGTCATTCATTAAGCAGGTCATCACACAACTGACCTAATTTTAAAACTTTTTTTTGCAGCAGTCATTAATCTAACACTGTGGTTGTTAAGCAGAAGTTTTTAAGTGTTTTTGCTGGAAACTGTAAGTAAACATTGGTTCCTGGTAAAAAAAAACAAACCCATCATAAATTGTAGTCAGGAGACTTTTTGCAAAAAATCCTGAAGAAAGCCAATGGTAACTCCCTTCTGTACAGTACTAACAAAACTATAAGAAATTGAGCTTGAGTTAAGAGCGTGTTGTTTTAAGAAGGCAGTGGCAATGGCGACCCACATTCAAATTACATGGCTATGTCCATCAAGTCACTAGGAGCCAAACTTAATTGTTTTGCTTTTTATTACAAGTGCAGAAGTATAGTGGGATCTTCTCTAAGTGCAAAATGTTTTCCTCCCAAACTTGAAAATAACAAGCTAAGTTTAGAAGAGAGGGGTGGTTTGATGTAGTGGTTAATGACCAGGAGACCAAAGCCAGATGAGTGACCTTGATCCAGTCATCTTTTATCAACCACAGGAAGGAGGCAATGGCAACCCACTTCTAAAAAACATTGTCATGAAAACTATTCTAATGGTGAAGAATTAAATGAGATCCAGTCTGGTATAATGGTTAAGTTACTAGGCTAGAAAGTGGAATACCATGAGTTCTAGTCTTGCCTGTGTGACTTCAGACCAATCATTCTCTCTCAGCACAATCCTCCTCAAAGGATTGTTGTGAGGAAATAGGAGAATGGAATATTAGATACTGTATGTTCACTGCCATGACTATTATATAAAAATAATACAGGCAGAATATAAATACAGGTAGTCCTTGATTTACGATCACAATTGAGCCCAAAATTTATGTTGCTAGGTGAGAAATTTGCCCCATTTTATGACTTTTCTTGCCACGTTTTTTAAGTGAATTTCTACAGTTGTTAAAGTGAATCTGGTTTCCCCATTGATTTCTTGTTAGGTTGCAAAAGCTGATCACGTGACCCCAGGACAAGTATCCAAATGTAAAGTTGTCAAGTATCCAAATTTAAATCACGTGACCATGGGGATGCTGCGTAAGTGTGAAAAATGGTCATGTCACCTTTTTCAGTGCTGTTGTAACATCGAGCAGTCACTTAGCGAACTGTTGCAAATCGAGGACTACCTGTAATAAAATGAAATAAAAAGATTAGAAGGCACACAGACAGCTGTACAAATGTCCAGAAGAGACTTTCTCTCCTTACCCCATTACGGGTACTCCTCGACTTACAACAGTTCATTTAGTGATCGTTCTAAGTAACACAGGCACTGAAAAAGTGACTTATGATATAACCATTTTTCACACTTATGACCATTGCAGCATCCCCATGATCATGTAACTTTCGTATGCCTGACATCTGACTCATATCTGACGGCTGCAGTGTCCTGGAGTCATGTGATCGCCTTTTGTGACCTTCTGACAAGTAAAGTCAATGAGGAAATCAGATTCACTTAACCGTGTTACTAATATAACAACTGCACTGATTCACTTAACAAATGTGGCAAGAAGAGTCCTAAAATGGGACAAAACTCATTTAACAGATTTCTCACTTAACAAATTTTGGGCTCAATTGTGGTCCTAAGTTGAGGACTACCTGTACAAGAGTAGCTGACAGACCATAAAAACATGCAAGCGGAAAAACCCAGCAGCAATGGCGGCTCCCGTTCTTTATGTATTGCCCACCTGAATCACAAGGTACCAGGGCGCAATGAGAAATGTTTTCGAGGCTATGAGAGGATTTTCTTTACTAACTGGATGGGCATTTCCTTTTTTCCGTCGCTTGCACGGGAGGAGCGGGGAAATACAAAAAAATTCACCTGCTCAGGTGCTGCAATCACACACCCACACCCTAACCTGGGAATCTTCCACGCGGGGGAAAAAAACCTGTTCGCTTACGAAAGACACGTTGAAGCCCAGTCACGCATGGGGAAACGCGTAACCTTTCTGTCCTTCGCCAAGAAGATCCCATTTATTCTTATTTTATTTTTTTACGTGCCGCCCATCTCGCTGTCGCGAGGTGAGCAGGCTCTGGGCGCATTGTGGTAAAACTTTGCACAGCCGCCGCGAGCACCTTGTTCCGGGAAAGGCAAACACAGGCAAGGCATGCGGAGAAACCCGGGCGTAAAGACGCGCGGCGATTCTTGCAGGGAGGCGCTCCAGACCTCCCTCACCACCACCCAGCTCCGGTTTGCGGAGCGCGCTAAATCCTGAGGCTGGGATACTTTGGCTAAACCTGTAGCCCGCGCTCAGCTTCAGGCCGGCCCGGCCCAGCCCAGCCTTCCCGGGTCTGGCAAAGCAGGAAGGAGCCGCCCAAGTCGTTCCAGCACCCGAAGCGTCTGAGGTGGGAAAGGAGGGAGCAGCATGGCGTGCTACAGAGGAGAGTACTGGGTAAGAGACCAAGCGCGGTATTTCCTTGAGGGGAAATTAGAGAGGTGGCAGGATGGGGTAGTGCCCCCCCGCCTCACCGTTGCAGGAGGAACTTTGGGGGGGGGGCAGGTGGGAGAGGGGGAACAAACGACTTTGGCCGCCTGGCAACAGCCCGGGACGACGCTAACGACGCGGGAAAGTGGAGGTTTCCCCCCCCCTCCACATAAACGCTGGTTGCGCGCGGAGGCGGTGCTGCCCGCGAAAGCGGACTGCGGTGCCTCCCAAGCCGACAGGTGCGCGGAGAGACAGTATCGCTCCCACCGTAACGAGGCCTCTTCCCGGGGCGAAGGTTTTTTTTTTTTTCCTTCTTCTTGTGCATTTGTAGCGCGGGAGGAAATGACAAACCCCGTTGGTTTTGCAAGGAAACTCAGCTGGGTTGGCCAGTTGAGAGAAAAAGTTGCAACGCGAGGGAAAGCAGTGTTTCTCCGTATTCTGAATAGGTGCAGCTAGCAAAGGTCGACTGTTTTTTTCAGGGATTCTTAAAGAAGGAGCCCTGCCCTGCCCAGGGCGAAAAACGTTTGGTCTCCTTGTACCTCAAAGAGAGGGGACATGGGATCTGTGATTAGGTCCCATTGAACTGTAATACAGGTAGTCCTCGGCCCTTTCGAAGTTACAGTGGTACTGAACAAAAGTGACTTATGACCAATTTTCATGCCATTGCAGCATCCCGGTGGTCATATGATCAAAATTCTGACACTTGGCAACTGGCATGGACTTATGACCCTTGCATTATCCCCGGGTTATGTGATCTGCTTTTTTGATCTTCTGACAAGCAAAGTCAATTGGAGAAAAGAGATTCCGTTAACAACTGTGTTACTAATTTAACAATTGCAGCGATTCAAATGTGGTAAGAAAAGTCTTAAAATGGGGAAATTTTCACTTAACAACTCTCTCACTTAGCAACAGAATATTTGGGCTCAATTTTGGTTGTAAGTTAAGGACTACCTGCAGTCACTGAATGGCATTGGATCTGTCGTTAGTCTCAGGTGAATCGTTTTGACAAAATTGTGTTGTTAGAATGAAGTACCACCTACATTGCCTTGTTCTCTGGGGAGAAAAGGCATTGACGGTGTAAAAATAATGTAATTTGATAAACATTTGCATTTACTCTATTCAGATTGTGACCTGTATAGCTTATTTATTTATCCATTAAGGGTCTAGCTTATAATTAAATTGTTATTGTATCTATGTTTTTATTGGCTGTGCACTGCCCCGAGTCCCTAGGGAGAGGGGGCGGTATATAAATCAAATAAAACCTAAAACCTAAACCTAGCCCTGTGATGGCGAACCTATGGCACGTGTGCCCAAGTTGTCACACGGAGCTATCTCTGCCGGCACTCCAGCAGTCGCCCCAACTCACGGACTGCACGTGCATCACTTCTGTGTGACTACACATGTGCATGACTCCTGCACAAATGCACATGCATGCAAGAGATCATGCATGAGTCACACGCAAATGTGCATGCACTAAAACTGCCATGCATGAGTCATGTGCAACTGCATGTGCTAAAACACCATGCTTGAATCGTGCATGATTGCACATGCATGAAAAAAGCTGCATGAGTTGTATGTGACTGCGCACATGCAAAAAATCTTATGTGTGAATCGTGTGCAGCTGTGCATGCACAAAAATGTCACGCATGAGTCATGCAACTACGCATGTGTGAGACTCCCATGCAACTGCATATGTGCATGCAACTGCACATGCACAAAGGATGCAGGCACGTGGCATATGCATGCTAATGCGCGCACGCTCACATTCGGCACTCGGTGGCAAAATGATTTGCCACCACTGGTCTAGCCCATGTTTTCTGCAAGAGTTAAAAATGTTGAAAATCACATTCTGTAATCCATTTTCCCCCAAAGTTAGTTGTGTTGAGAGTTAATGACTAGCTTCAAGCTTACGGTCTTCATAGCTAAATTTTGCAGATATAAGAGCCCAGGATTGAACTGTGGAGGCCTTGGTATTTTCTGAGCTTAGTTGTTACCTATTAATTACCAATCTAGGTAACATCAGCAACACCAATAAGAAGTAGAGTTTGCTCTCATTTTATATACAGGTAGTCCTTGATTTACAATAGTTTGTTTAACCTTTTAATATTACCATTTTTCACACTTATGACTGTGCAGCATCCCCATTATTACGTGATTTATATTTGGATGCTTGACAACTGCTTTATATTTACGGTGGCTGCAGTGTCCCAGGGTCATGTGACCATCTTTTGCAACCTTCTGACAAGCAAAGTGAATGGGGAAGCCAGATTCACTTAACAACTGGGTTGTTAACTGCAGTGGTTTGCTTAACAAATGTGGCAAGAAAAGTTGTAAAAAGAGGACAAAACTCACTTAACGTATTAGCAACATAAATTCTGGGTGCAATTGAAGTTGTAAATCAAGGACTATCTGTACTAATGGTTTACCCTGTCATTGTTGGTAGGTGATCTTGAAAGTATATAAAATGAGAAAAAACTCTGCTTCCTACTAGCACTGATGAAGTTACCTATATTGGTTAATGAAACATTGCAAGAAAACAACCAAACTTAGAGAGCACCAAGAACTCCACAGCTAAATTTTAATTGTAAATTGCCCACAGTTGCTTTTCAGAATGAGGTGGGCATCATTTAAATTTAATAAAGTAATAAAAATAAAGAGGAATCTGAACCAGGGTATGTATTTATGATGGTTTTAATGTTCTAGGGTCATGTGATCACCTTTTGGGATCTTCTGACAAGTGAAGTCAATGGGGAATCCAGATTCACTTCACAACTGTGTTACTGACTTAACAGCTGCAGTGACTCACTTAACAACTGTGGCAAGAAAGGTCATAATATAGGGCAAAATGCACTTAATTTTAATGCTTAGCCACAAGAATTTTGGGCTCAAGTGTCATTAGTCAAGGACTACTTGTAAGTTCTTGTTTGTTTCAGTAACATTGAGCAATTATGCAATACACTAAAGCTGTTCAAAGTATACAGGAGTAGAAACAACAACAAAACCTTTGAAGCTTTATAGCAGCCACATGTTTTGTAAGGCTGCTTTAGAAGTACTTCCCATATGTCTCTGCATGCATATGCATGCACTGCTATTTTGCTTTTCAGGAGAGAAAAGCAAAATGTTTGCTGTATACATGCATCAAAACACATGCATGTATACAGCAAACACTTTGCTTTTCTCTCCTGAAAAGCAAAAGGTTATATGTAACCATGTCCGTGGGTCATTTATATATCTATTACATATCTAAACAGCGCTTCTTAAGGCATACAACAAATCATCTGGAATGCATTGAATGAATTGTAAAAAGTTATTATCAGCAGCAAAAGTTTAACAACTCAAAAGAAGACAACAAAAGACTCCAGAAGCCTATGGCAAGGCCTAAAAACAATAATGGACTATAAACAAGAGAGTGAACATCAGGAAAGCAGCAGGACCAGATGGCATTCTAGGTTGTATTCTAAGATCCTGTGCTGACCGACTAGCACAGGTGTGGGAAAATTTTTTGACTCGCAGGCCAAACTTTTTGACTCGCGGGCCACAATGATGGGCTCCCCCAGCCCCCCCACCCTTACTCCCCCTCCTGCAGCCCCCCACCCTTACTCCCCCTTCCGCAGCCCCCACTCCCCCTCCTGCAGCCCCCACTTCCCCGCGTGTCTTTGCAGGTGTGGCATGCTGAATGCAGCAGCCATGAAGAAGAAGGTAAGAGGGCGGCGGGCAGGAGCAGGGGGGGCAGCGGGTGGGCACGGCTCTGCAGCGGCAACGCCAGCTCTTCTCCCACTGCCCAGGTGCTGCTGATGGGGAAAAGCAGCTCCGGCAAGACGAGCATGCGCTCCATCGCGGGATTTAGTTGGCGAAGTGGAGCGCATGCTCATCTTGCTGGAGCCACTCTTTGCTATCAGCAGCACCTGAGCGGCAGGAGAAGAGCTGGCGTTGCCGCTGCAGAGCCACCCCCACCCGCCAACCCCCCCGCTCTTGCCCGCCACCCTCTTAGCTTCTTCTCCATAGCTGCTGCGTTCGGCATCCCACGCCTGCAAAGACACACAGGTGTCAGCAGCCTGTCCCGCTTCACCGGGCGGCTCCCCACAGCCCTCCCCGGATGGCTCGGCGGCCTCTTTGGCGGGAGAGGGGCCTGGCAGGCACAGAAGGGCGCGGAGCATCCCTGTGCTCCGGATTAGCCCTGCGGCCGAGGGGCGCGGGGCAGCAGATGCTCATTGTCGTCATCCTGCACCCATCCTCAGCCCCAGCCTTGCGTAGGTCGCTCACGACATGCTGATCACCAAGGCAGCAGCGATCCTAGAGTGACCCCCAGCGAAGCTGCGGGAGCCATGCTTCTTGAGGGTGCCGCGCTCTCGGGTATGCTGTCAGTGAGGGCAGAACTAGTTCCGCAGGCCGGATTAAAAAGCCCAATGGGCCAGGTGTGTCCCGCGGGCCGTAGTTTGCCATGTCTATTCTAGGCAATAAATTGAATAAGAATTTCTCACATTTGTCATATCTATATATGCAACTATATGCAGATTGTAGTAACTTCATAATAATTGGCTATACGAAAATTACATCCTTGTGCTGAAATTAATAACCAAAATTCATATTCCCAATTAAAGTTGTTTTAGTATGAAATATATAGCAGAGAAATAGACCTTAATAATACCTCTCTGTACTACTATGAGCTTTTCTGATGTAATAAATCACAACTAAGACTTTCAAGGTAGCACTTTAGACATTTGGGTTCAGTTGTTGCTAAACTAACTGTCTACATCTTATCTTCATTTAACTTGCCACCTGTCTAAAAAAAAAACAACCTTAAGAACTGGAACTTAATATATAGAATGAAATAAAAACATCAGTAGTATTGAACAGTATCTAATATAAGTGTCCAAGATGATTTATTTTTCTCCTTGGTGCCTAAGGGAGGGCAGTAGAGGTCAGGGAGTGCTTGATAATGGTCTGAAGAAGACTGAGAATTACCTTCTCAGCACAAGAAAGTCAGCTGCTCTTTATTCTTTTTTTTCTTCTTACTAGCCACATAACTTCAACCCTTTATTTATCTAAGAAGTCAAAAAGAAGGCTGGCCATTATTTGAAATTGCTAAAGGATTCAATATATTCTAATTTTAAATGAAGATTTATTGCATTTTCTACCATAATATATGTTTTTCTCCCAGATACAAAGTTTTTTAAACTTTAAAACTTTAAAAAAAACCTCATTTATCTCATTATGTTAAAATGTTCATGTGTGGGTTGTAGTTTAGATCCCAGTCAAGAGGGTGAGCTTTGGAAAATAATGCCAGGGCATGTTGTTTTACAAGTTGCCACTCCTTTACAAAACATCAAATATAATCACAGGAAGTGAGAGAAACTGTTCTCTGAAGCTAATCTTA
Source organism: Myanophis thanlyinensis (assembly GCA_017656035.1). Lineage (NCBI taxonomy): Eukaryota > Metazoa > Chordata > Lepidosauria > Squamata > Homalopsidae > Myanophis > Myanophis thanlyinensis. The sequence goes on from JAEANM010010404.1 coordinate 13,876, forward strand.
GTATTAAGCAGCATTCTGATTAGCACAGTGGAACTCCATGTACACCACGGAGTTCTTCTATCAGTAAGATTTTCTGTGTTAGTGTTGATGGAGGAAGTCATTTCAATCCCATTTCCACTAAATGATTCAGCTCAAACACACAAAAAGGATGAAGCTGTGTCTCTGTGCATATATATATAAATCTTTGGATTTGGAGATCTAAACATTCTTAAACTGATATTTACTGTCTGGTCTGGCTCCTGCCAATTAAGAGCTTTAGTGATATGCATTCAGGTTCAGGTGTCCTTGGCTTCAATACGATCTCAGTATAATGGATAATTTATCAAATTTATATAAAGCTTTATTGAAATATACCATTTTTAAAAACCGTCTATTTAAAAGCCATTAAAAGATTGGGAACATGATTTAGGTAAGCTAGAATTAACTCCAATAATACCAATTCATTTGCTTAAGTCAAAATCAAAACAAAATAAAGCCATAGCTAGGCAAATCTTCACATGTTTAGAATATATAACTGTTTATATAATATAAGTATATATAATTTATATACTTATATTATATAAACAGTTTATATAATATAAATATAAGTTTAGAATATATAACTGTTTCAAGAAAGTTGCATGCAAGTTAAAACAATCAAATTACAGGCTGGCCATAAAGCTCATTGAGCCAATTGCTAGGACTGCTTCTCTCTCTGATAGAAAAAGAAATTATTTCAACTGGCAGCTATCTCATCCAAAACAACAAAAGAGCTCAAAGGATCCTAACCTCTGTCTAGATCGGCCTGTTCTAAGAAGACAATAACTGTTGGCTTCTAACTCTGTTCTAACCTTGGAAAACCTATCTTGCTCTTCTGTATTCTTTACCAATTCCATTTTTCTTGTGCATCCATAGCCAAATGCTGTGAACATAGTAAAATTAGACTTCAGCAAGGCATTCAACAAACTAGAAAAATGTGGGATAGATAGCATCACCATCAGATGGATTTGTAACTGGCTGACAAACTGTACTCAACAAATAGTCCTTAATGGTACTACATATAAATGGAAGTAAGTAAGCAGTGGGGTACCACAAGGTTCCATCTTAGCCTCAGTACTCTTCAATATTTTCATAAATGACAGATGAGGGAATAGAAGGGGAACTCATCAAATTCGATAAAATTGTTTTCAACTGATTTTAATTGAAATTTAAATTATATGATAATGTTTTAACTTAGACAGCCTTTATTTAATTATTTTAATAGGTTTTAAATTGTTTATTGTATTCATGTTTTATTGGCTGTGCACCGCCCCGAGTCACTAGGGAGAGGGGGCAGTATATAAATCAAATAAATAAAATAAATACTTATAATAATAACCTTGTTTTTTATTTTTAAAACAATATATTATTGTGTGTACAGCATGGTATCTGGGCATCTTTTGGTACATTAATTATATCACATAGTATTGATCATTTTGGTACAAACAAATTCATATTAATCCTCTTATTTCCATTATTCTTAATTCTATTTACAATTTTCACATTAACTATACTCTTCTGTTTTTATTATATAGAATTCATCAATACAAACTTGTAACAATCCCTATTTTTCAATTCTCTAGTCTTCTCTTAATTTTGCCTTTTAAAATGTTTTGATATTTATAATAATTATAATAATACACATTTTCCAATACTGTTAAAACTTTTGGTTATTCCATATCACAAAGTATATTTCTATATTATTTTTATGCCATTCCTCTTCTAATATCTTGGTGTGCACATCTCAAAGAACCTATCATGGACATTACATATCAATTTTATGGTTAAAAAGGCTTGACAACATCTCTTTCACCTCAGACGTTTGAGCGACTTCAAACTCCCACAGAAAGTGCTTAGGAACTTCTATTCCTGCACTGTAGAGAGCATCCTGATGGGCAACATAACAACCTGGTTTGGAAATA